>CAJHQP010000859.1:0-146497 GCA_905132765.1 Moricandia arvensis
GAGTTCTTGACGAAAAGAAAAAAACAACAAAAAAAGCAGGAGGGGCACTGCCAACACCAGGCGATTTTCATCTACTGCTTTGCCTCCTGTCATAAGCATGTTTTTCCACAAAAGGATTCGAAGAAAATATTAAACCATACATCACAATTTGGCGTGCCATCGATTTCTTTACTCCACTGAGAGAAAAAGAAGCCAGGAGAACAACGTTCCTTGTAAGTCAGTACCGTAAAAAGGAAAGATCTGACCTTATAGAAGTAAACAAAGGCCATCCCGGCTATCAAGCAGAAGATTAATGATTACACAAGCAGACAAAATCAAGGTTGCAAAAGGGCAACAATGACTTAGGGTCTACGATTACTCACCTTTACGAGGAAGAAAAATCAAACAACTCCACGGCTGTTCACCTTGCCAAGAAGCATGGCTCATCAATTTTATGGCCGCTCACTTTACAAGGAAGTGAGCTTCAAACAATTTTACTACTACTTATCCTAAATGGATGCATGAATCCCTCAACTTGCAACTGCTCACTCCTAGATAAGAGCATGTTGCACGTATCTTAACCGTTGATATGCAAAGGATTACAAATTTTTCAGTTGCTCACCCCAAGCAAGAAGCAGGAGCTGGTGCGCTTATTGATGCTTACCCAAAGAAGGAAGTATGGGTCAAAATATGGATTTGCATACCCATAATAAAACCAAGGCCATGAGCTTCATAAACTTCTGCCAAGCCATAACCACGAGCTATCAACAGCTTTACAAAACATAAAAAGCAAGCTTGACACCCTTACTACTGCTTTTCATGGCAATATACCCTAATATACTTCTAAGGGAACCAAGGCTACGTATCTCTACAAGTTCTTGAGGACGCTAGAGCCACATGCCCCAACAAGTTTCCAAGAAAGCTAAGACCACATGCCTCTACAAGTTTCAAGGCTATATGCCTTTCAACGTTCCAAGAACTAGAAATCACATAAATTTAGTTAGGCTACATGCCTATATAGTTTCCAAGGCTACGTGCCCCTACAAGTTTCTAGAAGCCAGGAATTTCTTATAAGGATCTAAGGGTATGTGCCTCTACAAGCTTCCAAGGATGTAGGTCCACGGCCAAATGCCTTCATTAAATTCTAAGGGCATGTTTAATGCAGGTCCTTAAGTTGGGTCATTTAGCGTACGTCCCTTATTTTTAACTAAAAACGCTAAGGGACGTCCCTTAATAAGGGATTTAAGGGATGTCCCTTAGCGTTTTTAGTTAAAAGTTAAGGGACCGTACGCTAAGGGACCCAACTTAAGGGACATGCATTAAACATGGCCTTAAGGAAGACACACAAGAGGAAGAGTAAGGAAAATAAGTTAACTCGTTAACCCAAGGATAAACATGCACCAAAAAATCCCATCAACTTACCACAACAAATGTATACAAGAAAAAGCAACAAGTCACTAAATGACACATATAAAACACTGAGAATGGCTCACCCCAGCGGTAGCGAAGACAGTAAAGACGAGTCATTAAGTGACACCTACAAGGAGGAAATCCAAAGAATATAAGAAAACAATTTATGGATGATAAAACAACACGAATGGACTAAATATGTCCTAGCATGCAAAAGAACACATTAATCCTTACGTATGAAGCAAGAATGCTAACTCTTATGCAAAAAATCATCATCTCTAGTATTTCCACTCATAAACAAGAACTTCACATGCTAATCCTTATGGAGGAAGTATAGTACCAAATGTGCTTACTCCTGAGTAATGCCAAATTTTCCGCAGGAGCATAGTACCAAAAAATGTTTACTACTGTGTAAAAAGCTCATACACCACTCTTGATGCGGGGCTACATCAGTACAAAACATATCAAACGATTCACAAACACTGTGGTATCAAACCCAGGATGGAGAAGTACTGTTACGCTAACTGAACAAAACCCAGAGCAACGGACAGAGTGCCGTCCATGTGCGAGAAGATGGATAAATGTGAAGTTTCCAAGATAAACATGGACTTTGAGAAGATAAGGAAAGATCTCTCAAAAGGATGAACTCGAATAAAGAGTGGAAAAGGAAATATGGTTGACTTGGGGCATATATGAAAACGACATAGGCGAAGAGCAAAGGGAGACTGAAAATTCATAGCATTTTTAGCACTTAGAGAAATTTTAGGAATATTTGTTTTTGTTACCGAGATGCGACTCAACTAGGAAAATCAATGACAGCTCTTTCGGCCAAAGCTCTTACGACCTGTTGTAACAATCGCATCGCTCTTACGCGGATTCGAAATAATAATCATTCGTCCTTGCTCTTAATTATGTATTATTTATTTTGTTTGTTACTCGTAGTTTGATCACTTGTCGTTCGCTTCACATAAATCCGGATATTCAAGGAAAGTTGAGAATTCACTACTTTCCTCCGTAACTAAAATCGACGATTCAAATTTGGTTCCCGTACCAACTTGTAAGACCCAACCTGGATGCTAGTACGGACCGATCTCACACAACTAAGCCAATAGGTGACCCAATTCTAGTCAGTCCATTTCTAAGTTCTTATCATTTTTAAGTGTAATATTCAAGTGAGGTTCTCAAACATGGTATGCAGAAGCAAAGAAAGCCAGATGGCCATATTGTAGAAATCATAAGGATTCGACACACTGTAATATTGGTGTAGTTATCGATCTTATACAATGCTAGACCTAAATGAACCGAACATCAATCACCCCCATCGACCGCATGTCTTGTGTCAATCCGGACCATCATTAGAACCAGACACATTAAATGAGGCATAAGAAACTCTACAATTTCTTAGAAAGGTGAATCATTCTGCCTACACGGTTATTTCCAAGAACCTAATAATGTCATGTAAATGATCCTAAGTCTTTTAAGCGACAATATGATCCTGTTCATCCATTTCACTTAACACACTCGGCGTCATGGTTTAGTTCTGCTAGGTATGGTTCCTTCCCAAGGGAAGGCCTTGGTGAATTCCTCCCATCTGTCAACTGTCTAGACCAATCGCCTTGCATCTCATACAACCACTCGATCCATTAGCCTCACCCAAGCATATAACCATACTTTGGGTCTATAGGCATATAGCCGGTTTTATTAATCTACATGAATGCATCCAAATAAAGTAATACACTCGGCTCAATGCCTTATGTATGGATCACACAACACTCAATCAATCCAACCAAACAATCCTAAAACTGACCAAAAGGTCATGACTATGAATAGGCCAGTCATAGACCTTCAGTTCTAACCCTACGTGATCGCACTCACCTTAGCCAGTCAGAGATAACAAGAAGGAGAAAATAATCGCAAACAAAACAAGGCACTCTTTCGTTCCTTTCCACAAACTGCCCAACCGCCTCGCCGGACTGTCTCACTAGACAGTGACCACTCGCCTGGTTGGGTCGACCACTCGTCTGGTTGGGTCGACCACTCGGCCGTAACCTCTCTCTCTTCTCTCTACTCTCTTCTCATCTCTCTGCTCTCTCTCTTCTCTCTCTCTCTCTCTCTCCCTTACTCGATTTATGTGGTTGTTTATTTAAAGTGACTTATGCCAAATGGAGAAAGAAGGGGGTTTATATAGAGAAGAAAAGTAGTCGATGGGGCACCAATGTCAAGGGCCGAATTAGTGCAAGTTGCATTCATGACCATTTTCCCTAGCTTGTGTCCCTTCGCCCATCCACTCGCTACCTCTCGCCTATATCCACCCTTAGCCTAACCTGAACCGCCCTAGGCTAAGACCACACCTCACCTACTTATCCCAAATCGGAGCACCCTAACCCTAACACCTACCACCTAACCACTTGACCCCCCAGCAGGCCCACCAATTCTAGCTGAACTACCTCACTCCCGAACCCGACTGCCTCAGCAAATCGGCTGGTCGAGCTGGACACCTATCTGGCTCGAGATGACTTATACTACACTAGTCCTAAGCTGACTAAACTACCCCGAGCTAAACGGGAAACTTGTTTTCTGGTCGAGAACAACCCAAGCTTCGGAACCAACCTCGATATCCACCCACGACATTTGATTACCTCTAAAAAGAAATTAATTTCATGCCACAACATGCCGACACGTTCTAAAATCCAGGAATGAGGCTTCCGGCCGTTTTGTTCCTCTGTTTACCTTGTTGCTTGTATCTCATTGAAATTACAAAATATAAACAAGGTACTGTTCTTGTAATACTCCTTCTGGAGATAAATTCCCAGACCATTCCTCATCACTTAACGACGGATCACCATACACAAAGGTCATAAAGCTTTTATATCAATAAATATATTATCTGAGTAGAGAATCTTAAAATTGAGAGAGTCAGGACAAAAGAAATCTAGTATGGCTGCTTGTACCTTCCTGTTCAACCGTAAACAATTTATAATAGCCAAACTCCACCTGATACTCGTGGAACAACTCCAAAGAATTTTTTGTTTATGAGAGCAAAAGAAGGGTCTCTAGCAGATGTTGTTTCGCAAGTAAGCTCATGTCCCTTGAAAATTAATTCCGATGATTATGACATCATATCTTTTACTTAGCTCCCATCAGAATTTTTGGAATTTCTCGCGGATTCTTATAAAGACAGCATAGATGCCAGCCCTTCTTTGACCAATAAATCAGATCCCAGAAGAAATAGGAGAAACGCAAGTCTTACCAGTTGCTGAATAGTATAAATTAAAACGTCGGGAGTGCAGTTCTTTATCTTTGAGTATGTACACAAAGCAGTACGTAGCAGATGTGCTAAAACAAGCAAGATCAAATGCACACAAAATACCAATGCAGCCAAAAGTTAAACCAACGGTCACCACTCAAGCCAGCAATGATACGTCTTAAAACTTCAACCGATACCAATCAATTCTAAAAGAAGTAATGAGGACCGATAAAGCGTTCATCAAATGCCTACTTACTTAGTTTAAGAAGATTTGGCTATATCAAGAACCAAAAAACAATAAAAAGAAACTGGGAAAATATACGGGTTTCTTGCCAAGAGAAGACAGATTTAAAATCACCAGAGTCTAAAAACATCAGCAAACACTAGAGGTTAAATTTGAACTCCAAATCTCCATTAATAAAACAACAACATCCGTTTGATTATTGAGGATGGAAGCACAGGTCGTGATATGCAGAAGCTATTGTGTAGTAGGAGAGAGAGACTTCCAGTCCAAAGCTTGTTGTCACTGATAGTGATGAACCTTTGATATCGGTACTAACGGTTACCTCCGCCCCGTTAGTTGGTTATTATTAAACTTAAACTATGATTAGATTCGTGGTTTTGATCTAGGCTTTCAATGGCACCGCGATAGCTAACGATTGGAGGGCAATTCCCGCAATTCCGGAAATTCCAAGAGAACTTTTCACGACAACCTTCGGCCGGACAACTCGCAGATCAATTTCAAACCGGAGTTCAGGCCGGTTCAAGCAGCATCGCAGCAAACACAGCAAACGCAAGCACCACAACAACGCCACCATCACCACCATTAATCTTCGTTTTTGAAGACGCTAATAACGATTGCGATGGGGACAACCCATTCGAGACAACATTAAGAGCAACAACACGCCATGATCCGATTATCGGCACCTCGACACAACGATGAGACACGTTGGACTTCAGGGAATAAATCTTGATATCCTGAGTTTTTATGGTGGACGCACGAGAAGACTTCTCGACTGATTTGTAACAGTTGATGAATTCATAGAATTTAAGACGTACCGAACAATAGACAAGTTTCTCTTGTAACCTCTCGATTCATGCGGCCATGCTGCCTCGTGGTGGAATCAACTCAAGCTCTCTCGTATTCATACGACGGCAGGTTTTCATACCCAATCTCAGTTGTTCCTCCTCGATTTCCCTTGCATATTTCAACGGCTTATGTGATTTCCAATAATCCATCTGCACACATCAAAACGATACAAACAAGTCAGCCGCATCACATAAATAATTTAGCAAAAAATAAAACTTAAGTCTGCCTTAACGTAAACGTTACTCGGCCGTAACGTTATTATAAGTAAGCCGTACTGTAATAATAAGTCAGCCACAAATATAAATATTAAGTCAGTCGGATCGTTAATCTAAGTCAGCTCAGTCGTTAAAATAACTCAGCCGCATATAAATAAATAACTTTACACCAAACTGCTTATTGATGGCTATTCCGACACTGGAAGGTCGAACGGTCGGACCAATGTCGCCAACAAAGTCCATGTACAACTATTCTAAAATATCTGGTGTTGCTTGCCGAGATCGATTATGACGCTCAGTTATGGAACATGTATGCTTCGAATCGAAAATACAAACATAAAACGCCGGGGAATCCCCTTGTGGAGAATCACGAACTCTCCAGAGACATCCATCAATCCAACACCTAACAATGAGAAGATCTGTTCTGGATACGTCTACATGATAATAAAAATTATATTTCACTGTAAGAAGTTTCAGTCGTCTCTCCAAATCGGCTTTAGTGTCGTATCGTTGCCCTACCGCAAGGTCGAGTCCAAACAACTCCAATTTAATAACATCCAGATTCACGTCTGATCCGCTCATCAACCAGTTCTGAGTTCTCTTCTTTGGAGGTAGCGACAGTGAATCTTCGTCTTCTACGTGAGACTCACTGTATAAGCTGAAATTATCATCTTCAGACGATGCACCATCCGAGTCGTCGAACATATCAAATTGACTATCAAATTCATCATCTTCTTTGTTTTGTTCAACTTCTTCATCTTCTCCGCCAACGTTCTGTTTTTCTCCTTCCACTTTACAAGAGCAGTCAGTCTCATCACATTCGTCCTCCAAACCGAAACCATCATCACCCCCATTGTAATCTTCGAATCTAGATTTCACTTTTGAGCGTTCAACTTTTGAGAGTTCAACTTCTGAGCTAAAAGTGCATAACCTTTGACGCTTCTCTCTCGAACCGTCATCTTGACTGACTTCCCCATCCCTTTGCTTCGTAATCTCCACACAGAGACGTAGCTGTTTGATTTTCCTTAGGCTTAGAAAACCTTGTAACTGACGAGTATTGGAGACAAAAACCAGTGGAGTACCGTGCGCCAGTGTTTTCAGAGTTTTATTCGAGAACATATGGCTCATCTTAATCTCATGACTCGACTCACTCAATTCGTAATCATCGAGTACCGAGTTTGCGAGATCGTCATGTGTTGTTCGCTCATACATATGAAGAACTCTGCATCCTCTACTGTCTGCTACGAATACATATCTCGTTTTCTTAACCCATTTACCAAAAACAATAATTACGGGATCCATTATCTCTCAGAGCAGGATGAAGAATATATATGAGATGATGAAGAAGATGAAGAAGTTGAAGAAGATGAAGAAGTTCAAAATCGGGAAGTGCTAACGTTTTTATGACATGGCAACTAAGAACTGATGACATGGATGATGACATGGCAAATCGTTATGTCAGCCAACATAGGAACACATAACTCAGCTAGCGTACCACAACCATAACATAGAACGTATGTCAGCCACAATGTGAATGCTATTCAAGTAATTAATCTTTTCCTAATAACCAGCAGTCAATACGCGGGAAAACAATAAGTCAGCCATACCGTCACCTAAATCAGTCGTCAAGTGAATGCTATTCAGTAATTAATCTTTCGCTAATAGGTCAGCCATAATAGGACTGAAATTTCTGTTAATCCAACTTATTACGGCTGATAAACGGTAACTCAGCCATAACAAGCTCTCTTAAGTAAGCCGAAAGTTTAGTAACACAGTCGGCCGATGATCATTGAATCAGCATGCGAAAATATAACTCAGCCATTTCTTAACTACATCTCAGCCGTATTTTCAAAAACCCAGCCAGTCGATGTGTAAGTCAGCCGTAACGTGTGTTTCTATGTCAGCCGAGATCACATAATTCAACCAGATTTCTGTTAATCAGCCTTCACATGGGGCTGACTTATAGACGTAAGTCAGCCCCTTTCACAGAAGTCAGCCAGGATAATTAAATAAGCTACAACGTACGAATAACTCAGTTGTAACGTAGTTTATAACGCTTTGCGGCTGGCTTCATTAATTCGTGTCAGCGAATTCCTACGTGGCGACGGTTTTTGGCTGACGTGGCATGAAAAATTAATGGCATTATTTTAAATACGTTTTTTCGCACAACATGATTGAAGGGCACGCTGGGCATTTAAAAAATGGCTGTAATAAAAAAAAGATTTATATTCTTCTAGTCTTAAATAATAAAATATGTGCTAGTTAAATCAACTTCTTGTGCTTTATGAAAAGAGAGCTCTTTTACAAGTTTAGAGATTTTAGTAGTTTTAGGGGAAAAGATCAAAACTTCTTTCAAGCTTTGTATTGGAACCCCAAATTCCTATCCCTTATCTTATGCATTATTTATGTTTATGATTATGTTATTCTTCGTTATGTCTGAGTGAATTTCTTGTTAGACTTAGGATTTATTAATGGTTTTGACGGATTAGCCAAACAATATAATTGCTAGGGTGATTATTAGATATATCATCAGTATTGTGCTTATTGCTAGTGTTCTTGAGTAGCTAACTACAACTCTTATATTAGGATAACTGATCCCTGTGAGAGTAAGATTGTTGCTTGAACTAATCTTTTTGAGGTTAAGTTGCTAGGGACAATCGAGTGATTAGTCTAGTAATTCTAAGTGAACTTGGTAAATCTGATCATTTAATGCTTGACTAAGTAAGCCATCGATCGATGTCGTTTGCATACCATTGATCGACGGTCATATCAAATTTGCATACAAAAGTTGTAGACTCTGAGCTTAGCCATAGATAAATATCAATTATATCTTTACTTATTAAATTCATGTTCTATGATTGAAAACCATAGGTCATTACAGTTTCTTAAGTTTTATAAATTTCCTAGCATAACTAAGTTGATTATCAAATATTTGGGTGCCCTCGCTTCCGTGAAATTCCATCCCTAAGTACTACAGCTAAACCTCTTATTTGAGAGAGTAATCATTAGCCCACCTAGGGTAATTTGAGCATGTATCATGCTTCGATTTGAAGTGGAGGTTTGTTAGAAGTAATGGTAAGGGAAAATTCTTTGAGATATTTAGCGGGTTGAAAACACTCGTGGTTCAACTTAAATCGTTCTAGAAATCTCGGAAACTATTGATTTAAGTTATAAGAGTAGGATGACCATAGAATGATTTAGAAGTGTTTCGGTCTGGGAAAGCAAGGTTTTGGACAATGAAAAATATTTCATAATTCTGGTTCAGAAAACGAGATGTTTAGAATCAAATGTGGTCGTTCGGGTCTGTTTATGACATTTCAGGTGTGTCCGGAAGCTGCTTGAGGATGCAACAGCTTGCTCTACTACTTCAAACAGCTGGACATGCGTCTCTTCTTGTAAGGACCGCGTCCAAGCAGCTCTTGTTTCCCTCCTATTGGTTAGTTTGGTGGCTGGCCACAAAACTTGTTTTGGGAACCAAAACTCGCACTGTCGATTTGTGTGAACGGACGAAAGTAAATAATCCCTTACTCTCCTTGAGGATTTAGATTTCTGTTAAGCCTACAAGAAGTTATCAATTTATCTGTAACAAACAAAGTAAAATAAAAAAAAATCAAGAGCAAAGAGAGAATAAACTTATTTTGAATTCACGTAAGAGTGTAGCGATCGTACAATAGGTCCAAAAAGCCTCGGCTTCAAGGGCTGTCAGCGAGATCTAGTTCTAACAACCTAAACTTCGAACCTAGCTCGATAACAAAAACAAAAGTGCCTAAAATTACCTAAAGTTCCTAAGTTGCTATGAAAAATTTCTCTGTCCCCATGCTCCTCGCCTTGGTCCTCTTTATATATGCTTTCAAGGTCAGCCATATTTCTTTTTCTGCCCCCGATTCGATTTTTTCCTTTTGAGGAATATTCCCTTTCTTCCTCAAGTTCATGTTTATCCTGGAAACTTGACATTTATCCTCTTCTTCTATTTTCCGCTATTCAAGCAAAGTAAACTGTCATTGTATCCGGGCCTTGTCTTGTTTAAAAATAACAAGGGGGCTCTTGTCATGTTTTAGGCCTTTGCGTATCGTTTTATAACTTAAACGTTTTTAAGATTTCTTCGGAGAAATCATCGATTTGCCACAAGTTCTTTTTTTTTATATTCCCAGTCCTATGAACTGATGAAAATTGTCTACTCATTTAAGGATACTATGGTCTCAAGTTCACCAGCATCATCTTGACGATTGACTTGAACTTTTATGAGAAAGCACATCTGGTTTTTTTTAATCGTAAAATCTCAAAGATAACTCCGATTGAGATGAAAGGAAAGATATCTCAATCAGAATTAGAAGGAGAAAACAATGAGATTCATACTGAACACTGAAAAATATGCGTGGGGTTGTGAGGGAAAGGAAGATCAAGTGTGGCGAGGCTGAGCCGAATGTGGTCAGTGTGGGAACCTAAATTCGCACTTTCAATTTTTTAAAATGGAGTAAAGCCAAGATTCTCTACTTTCCATTAGGATATGGATTCTCTGCGAGACCCAACGACAAGTAATCAAATAAACGGGGAAAATATGAAACGAAAACAAAACAAATTTATAGAAAAAGTAGATGTTTATTTCGGATTTGCATATGAGCGTTCCATAGACAAAAACACACATGAAGCTTTTCTGGAAACGGGATTACATAGGAAATCAAGTAACACAGGCAGCAAAACCTAACTAAATTCGCTAGGATAACAACCTATGTGGAGAAAAACCTATGTGAACTGCAACTCGCTTTGCAATAGACGAAAAAGATGAAAAAGGCTTTAAAGATATTGGACTAGACCTTATGAAAGGCTGCATACGTACTCCTTTTGAGGATCAAGCCTAACTTTGTTCAATTTACAAAGGATTGAACAAGATATCGAACTGCCTTTGCGAGTTCATCTAGTAATTGAGTGCAAGACAGAGAAAATTAAGCATGTCGAGAACAATGCCTAAGGTTTCTAAGTGAAAGAGTTCTAAGAGTCTAAAAAATCTTCCTTGTGCTCCTTACCTTGGCTCCCTTTATATATGCCTCCAAGGTCGGCCGTCTTTCCTTTTATTCCCCTGATTCAAGTTTATCTCTTTGCGGAAATCTTCTTTATCCTCTTGATTTTCATGATTATCATAGGAACCTTACATTTATCGTATTTTCCATTTATCTTCTGCGAAAATCAAGTAAACTGTCATTGTAGTTTCGGATAATTCTCGTCTAAAATTGTAAGTGGGCTTTGGCCGCGGTTTAGACCTTCTTGGTATGCTGCTTTACTTATACGTCTTTACGATTTCTTTTGGAAAATCACCTTCAGTAAGATGTTGGTTCTATAGGATGATGAAAACCAATTGTATAGTCGAAGTAAAAATGGTAAAAGTTAACCGTTGTCCTTTCATAAGATTAATTCAATATTTTACGAGAAAACAAATGTTTGCTATTTTATCGTAAAATTGCAATGAAAACTCCAATCGAAACGAAACAAGAGACAGTTTGACAGAGACAAAGCGAGGTTGATGCTGCCTCATGATAACAAGGAGAAGAAGGCTTTGTATCCTGCTGGCAACGAGGAGAAGAGAGAGTCGATGACTGCTGGCGATGAGGCTTGAGGCACGGAGTGGGAGTCATAGCATGCTGGCGACGAGGCTCAGAGTGGGCGTCGTCACCTGCGGGAGACGAGGCTCGGAGTGGGAGTCGCTGTGAGAACAAAAATTCGCACTGTCGATTTTAGTGAACATAGGATAGTAAAGAAAACCCTACTTTCCTTGGGGTTTAAATGCTCTGCTAGAGCCAACGACATGTAGAAAACATGAAAACACAACAAACAAATTTATAGAAAAGTATTTATTTACTTCGAGTTTGCATAAGAACATAATGATTGTTACAACATATTGTAAAAGATTCGGCCATAAGATCTGTATGCGATTTTTCTAATTCTAGCCACCTAAAACCTTAAACCTAGTTGAGTCGCAGCTCAATAACAAAACACGAAAAAGATAAGAAAAATATTTTGTTTATTTCGGACTGAACCTGATTGAAGGCTGCCTACATACCCATTTCGAGGATCAAGCCTAGTGTAGATCAATTCAAAGAGAGAAACAAGAGATCTAACTGCCTATGCAAGTTGATTTAGTAATCGAGTGCCAGTGATAGAAACCAAGCTTGGCGAGAGTATAGCCTAAATTTCTAAGTGCAAAGAGTTCTAAGAGTCTGAAAAAATCGCTCCCTCTGCTCCTCGCCTTGATCTTCTTTATATACACCTCCAAGGTCGGTCATCTTTTCTTTTCCGCCCTTGATTTGAGTTTATGTTTTGCCAAGATCTTTCCTTATCTTCTTGACCTCCATGCTTATATCTGAAACTTTGCATCTATCCTCTTTTTCCATTTTCTTTATTCTAGTCAAGTAAACCGTCACTGGATATGGGCCTATTCCCGAATTAAATCATAAGTTTGCTTTAACTGTGTTTTAGGCAATTTCGAGCCGTTTTATGAATTACGCATTTTTATGATTATTCTCAGAGAAATCATTGATTTATCCAAAATCTGTTTTCGTATTGTTGGTCCTATCAACCTAGTCGTACATGGAAAAAAGTGGCGTTAAGCTAACAATTATCATCTTGATTATTCATTTGGATTTTTATGCAAAAAAACAAGTCTTACTTGTTTTTATCATAAAATCTCAATGGAAACTCAGATTAAGATGAAACAAAAAATATTTGATCAAGATTCAGAAGAAAAGGCAAAGAAGGAGCTAGGGAGAGTAGGATGGCCAATACGGCGAGTAGGATACCATGAGGGAGAGTAGGATAGCCAAGATGGCAATATAGGACCATGAGGGCGAGTAGGAATGGTCCATAGAGTTAGAGGGTGATGAGGTTTGTTAACGGTCTAGTCGCCCGTGGGCGACTAGACATTGCGTGTGTCAAGTATCCCATGGGCGAATAGACTTGTTGGCGGGCTAGTCGCCCACGCGTGACTAGACATGTTGGTGGTGGGTGACTTGGCTTGTTGGTGATTTAGTCGCCCACGTGCGACTAGATGTTGTGTGTCCTTAAAATTTTGTATTTTATCGCAAAAACCTTCCGCAAGAACGTTTTACAGTTCATGTTTGCATAGAAACTCTTTATTTCTTGTTCGGGAGGAAATACACGGGGTTTCGTTCTTGTATCCTTATTTAAATAGGCTAGAATTATGATGTGTAGTTTTCTTTGACATTTTCAGCTCGTATTTATCTAAGGCATATTTATCGGAAGATTATAATGTTTGATTTTTCCATGACCGATTTTGACCCCAAAAGTTAGCCCCCTAGCTCGTAAGATTTTACGTGTACTTCTTGCGAGGTAGTGATAGGCATGTTAGGTGGAATCAATGGCTAAAAAGTTTGTTGAAAAAACCAATTTTTTCGAAAGATTAAGTTGTTAGCTCGCTCTTCTGTCCTCATCAGAATTGGATATTATAGGATTGGGATTGCGCCTTATGAAGGATGCCTAGTACCCTTGTTGAAGGGATCAAGCCTTTTGTAGTTTGTTTTGGATTTAATATTATTGAGCATGTTGCGTCCGATGGCATAGTATATTGGACCTTTGTCGGACTCGAGACTAGACTTGTAGGCTGTTTGTTTTATATTTATAAAGTCATGGATTGTCTCCTTTTAAAAACGTATAGAGTAGCCATACGTGGAGATGAGAGAAAAAATATAAGTTGTCATCTTAATTCTGACGCTCAGCGGATCGTGACACTTGTCGTTGTGTAAGATGAGAATATTTGAAGGCTTGTGTTCGAGAAGTCTCATAAATGCGCGCAAATATCGACGAAGAGACATGTTTTGGAACATCATATCAGTTTTTTACAAGATCAGGGGGGGGGTCGTGCCCACTGATTTGGCGGAAGATGGACAATTGAAATCTGGTTGTTCAGCACTCTCTTTCAATCCGGATGGATGGATGATGAAATGAACCTAAAAACAAAGGTAAACTTGTGAGAATTTTACCAATTATATTGAACAGATAGATAAACATATAAAGATGGATATGGTTGAATGGAAGCTGATGGATGGTTGAATGGTTGATGGGATCTTTCGGGCTGGTTTTTCAACACTCAGTGATAAGATCGATGGATGGATGATGGATTGCTGGATAAGGATTGACTCTCACAATATGTTGGGTTGATTGACTCTCTCAATCTGTGTTCTTCAAGACTGCTGAATCACACTAACAACCTAAAGACCACAAGCTAAGTAGATATCTAATGCTTCTCACACTTATAATTCTAAAGAACATATTTTTATACAAAGACACTCTTTGTTAAAAACAAAATAACTTTTATAAATTCTTGGTTGATTGAAAGGTACTGATTACAATGGACTAAGATGAGTTTATATGGTCGTGGCTCTTGGACAAATGATCAAATCTTCTAATTTACGCGGCAATTTCTCCTCATTCCAGGCTTGTTGGAAAGCTAAGAAAACCAAGTTGAATTCAATTGTTGTTTTTTGTTCAGGCCGCTTCTTCATTGGATTTGATTCTTCTTCTAAAGGTTGGTACTCACATATGGACGGGCTGGGGAACCTCCGGTTTGTAAAATTAATATCTTCCTGGTATAAATAGCTTTGAATATTATTCCAATTGAGGTTAACTTCCTGTTGAGTTTATAATGCATGAAAACTAGTTTCATGGCAAAATCCTTCCTGGTTGGTGAGATATGCCGTTTTTACTGAGCACATATCCTGGTTGGTCCTTCGGTTGGCTGAATGGTGAATCTGGTTGGCCTCTGGTTCAGGTACCGTTTCTGGGCTTACAGAAGGTTTAATACTATGCTTTGAGATGTTTGAGACCAGTGTTCTGGGTTTAGGGCAAGACCTAGGCCTAGTAACGGTTTAGGGTTTGTGATGACTGTTTCGGCTTATGTACCCATTGCATTTTTGACCTGATTCCGTCTCGATATTGATGTCTGCGATAAGTTCCCAGCTATCTGTCTTGCACTGATCGGGAACCGATCATCTTTCCAAAGACAATTTTGAAGTCACCAGGAAGTGTTGACTAAAATTTCGGATGTCGGAAAGCTATTTCTAAGGGAGGAGATGGCTTAGTTTGTTTATGACGTTTAAAGTTTGTTTTGATCAGCAACAAACATGATGGTAAGTGTTTACCGTTTGAGTTTGAGCCTTCACAAAGGATGTCTGCTTGAGAAGGTGTTAGTGCGTATGATGGTTTGGTCTTCCAAAATGGTCTTATTATCGAGGAAGGTATTTTTGTCAAAAAACCGTTCTTTAGGTGTCTGCAATGTCTCGCGATTCTTTGTTTTTTTCTTTTATATGCCGCATTTCTTTCTTGAAATGTTTGCGGGCTTGAAGATGTTTTTCGGTGTCGCAAGGGCTTTGTTTTAACCTTATGGCAGAGCAACGTTTTGGTTTGTTTGCGGATGTTCGCAGCCAAAACGGTTGTTTCTCTTTGTATGCTAAATTGTTTGATTTGTGATCGAGGAATTAGGACCAAGGGTCGCGTGAATTTTTCCCTGGGAGTAAGCGTCTTCCTTCACTGTACTTTTTCAAGAGTCGACCCTCCGACATTTATTTAGTATATATATATATTTTGAGGAATGTTTCGTATAGCTTTAGGAGCTTTGTTACGAGTTTTTCTTTAGATGCCGCTTTTTATGGGTGAAATGGCTGATGGTGGTAGCAATTTTTTTTCCACATTAAGTTTTTAGTTATACGATGAATGTTTCGTATAATGCTTCCATTAGTCGTATGACATTTTTTTTTCTTTTTGGCCGAGGAAGATGAAGCCTAAGAGGCTTGATAAAGAACTTGTACGGAGTCAGTTACGGGATGATTGCCTACTCGGATGTAACTGAAGGGAATAAAAGGCAAAAGCCAGCAAGCCGCATGGCTGAATAATAAGATCGGTAAGATCGTAGTGTGAAAAGATAAATTTTAGATTGGTCGACCAAAGTCGGATCATACAGTTTCATTTTTTTCTTTACGGAAATCACTTTTTCGTAACCTTGTTATGTTTATCTTCGAAAGTTTCTTCGTATGACTTGATATGACTATACAAAGGATTTTTCATGTAAGCTTTACAAGAAAGGATTCTCACTGAAGTGTATAGAGAACGCTCTCGCAGATTACTCGTGATGTTGCGGGCGAAGATTAGGTTTCCCCAATTCGTGTTTTCTTATTGCAAAGTCGTTTTGCATGATACCGATATTGTTTTCTTGCAGAATGTTTTGTATAAAATGTTCTAGTCATACAAAATTAATGGGTGACCGGTTTTATGAAGATAGTAAATCGGCGCTATGTATAGCGATGTCAAAGTAGCGATGTTGTTGGGGTCAAAATCGGTTACGATGAAATCAATAACTGAAACTTCCCCAAAAAAATTTCTCTTTAAAAAGAAACATATAATATTGGGAAAAAGAGAGTGGGAAAACCAAAATCAAGTTTCATATGAATTCATAAAAGGATTCATACGATAAGTCCTCGAGAAAGGTTACTCTAGGCCTTAAACAAACGAATCTCCGAGCACCAGAACAACGAAACGACTATAAGGCTCAATCGTCCAACTTGCCGAACGGGTGAGTTGGACTGCTTGGTCGATCCAACTCGCCGAACAGGTTGGATTAACTAATCCATCTTAATCACGTCCTATTAGCCCACTCCTTCGGAATCATATCAATCTCGCTCTTGTTTCGGCTCGATCGAAGTTATCAATGGAACTTTACCGCAAGAACTCGTTTCCTAGTATAAAGTTTTAATTGATCGTATAAAACAACAATTTTTAACAAAGCACCAAAATTTGCCTCCACTATACAAGAAAATCGAACTCTCTTTGGAATCGACGTCATTTTGAAAGCGCTCTTTCGATAAATCGTAAAAACGCTTAAGTCAAAAAAACAGGCCGAGAAGGTCTAAAACACGGCTAAAAACCCAATCACAATTTTATACGAAATAAAGCCCAATCGATATGACGGTCTCTCTTTTAATTTGCAGGGGAAGATAAATGCTAAGTTCGGAAGATAAATGTGAAGTTTTCAAAGATAAACACGAAGATCAAATGAAAATGGAATATTCCCAGACAGCAATAAACTCGACCGAAGGCAAAAAAGGAAAGCGTAACTCACTCAGAAGGCATATATAAGGGGAGTTAAAGTTAATGATGCATGGATACAAACATTTAGACCTAGAGAAATTCTAGCTTCGAAGAACATAGAAATTAGGTGGCTAGAACAACATAGTTATACTCAGACGTTTCTCCATCTTTGTTCGACGATTCTGATTTCTTTAGACTCTACAACTCATTGCACTTAAAAACCCTAAGATGTATTCTCGACAAGCTCGGTTTTATTACTGGAACTCTATTACCAGATGAACTTGCTCCCGAAGTTTGATCTCTTGGTCCACTATTTTAATTGAACTACATCCGACTTGATCCTCGAAAGGGGTACGTAGGCAGCCTTTCTTAAGGTCCAGTCTCAAAGCCTTCAAACCTTTTTCGTCTTTTTTCTTCTATTTCTAAGCGATTTGCAGCCACATAGGTTTCTCTCGAAATAGGTGGTAGAGCTAGCAAACTTAGTCTCGTTTTACTATTTTTGTTATACGAATTCCTTTATGATCCTGTTTCGAGACAAGATTTATGTACGCTTTTGTCTTTTGGAGGGCTCGTACGCAAATTCGAACTAAAGATCTATTATTTTCTAAATTCGTTTTGTTATCTTTTCATGTTTTCCAAGTTTAATCGATTACTTTCATTGGCTCTTGCAGAGAATCCGGGACTTCAGGGAAAGTTAGGGTTTTTTGACTTTCATTAATTTACGGAAATCGACGGTGTGAATTTTGACTCCCACAGTTAGGCGCAAAATGGAAGATTTGGACCGAACGAGCAGTCCTTTGGATCACCTTTCGTTCTCCTTTGAATGCCGATCAAAACGCTTTTCGTTCTCCTTTGAATGGACGCATACTGTCCCACTTGCCCGATGGCGTGTTGGATTTATTCCCTACAAATCGCCTCATGGCGAGTTGGACAAGCCATGATGAGCTTCTCCTTTATGTTCTGTTTTGAATCTCGATCAAAACGCTTTTCATTGCATCTCAATTGGAGTTTCCATTGAGATTTTACGACAAAAACAAGTAAGACTCGCCTAAACTCCTTGGCTTGCCCCTACTCGACTTCTTGGGAGTCTTACTCGCGATCTTGGGCATCCTACTCGCCCTCTTGGGAATCCTACTTTCCCTTACCTCCATCTTTGCGTTTTTTTATGAATCTCAATCGAAACGTCTATTGTTTCGTCTCGATTGGAGTTACCGTTGGAACTTTACGATAAAAATCGCAAAGACTTGTTTTCTCGTATGAATTCAGTTTGATCTTATAAAACGGCAATGGTTAACTTAACACCCTAGTAGCCTGAACTATACGATTAAGTTGAACCTTCCTATAAAAATTGACGTCGTATCAAAGGTACTCTTTCGAAGAAATCCTAAAAACGTTGATGTCCAAAACGACCTGAAAACGTTTGAAACACAACTAAAAGCACACTTACGATTATAGATGAAATCGAGCCCTATGATATTATGACGGTCTATGTTTTATTTGTGGGAGAAGATAAAAGTCAAGCTCAGAAAATAAATGTCAAGTTTCAAATGATAAACACCAATATCAAAAAATATGGATCAACGAACGAAAACGGTAAGATAGGTTCCAGCCTAAACGCGGGCAGGAAGAACTGATATTTTTACCATTCTTAAAGGGCGTACAGACACGAGAAGAGGAAGGGGAGATGCACAAACAAAACAGTGAAGAGGTTAACCCAAACTTTCGAGAAAACTAAGGTATGGCCGGCTTGGAAATTTTTGAAATCAGACTTGGAATTTTCATAGGAAGGTACTAAGAAATAAAACGCTTGGGAGATCGCCATAAAAGTTTAGGGAACTTAGGATCTAGGAAAAAAAATTCTAGCGAACT
Source organism: Moricandia arvensis (assembly GCA_905132765.1). Taxonomy (NCBI): domain Eukaryota; kingdom Viridiplantae; phylum Streptophyta; class Magnoliopsida; order Brassicales; family Brassicaceae; genus Moricandia; species Moricandia arvensis. Next base: position 18,902 of record CAJHQP010000859.1, read on the forward strand.
AACTCTTAGGCATTTTCCTGTCTCGATCTATTGTTCTGCGACTTCTCAGGCAGATCTTGCACACCGATATAAACGCTCGGAAAACCGAGAAACTATCACCACGCACACTCAGCTCGCTTCCAGAGGAAAAGAACTAGAAATGCGAAGATTGTCTTAAAACCGACTCGTTCCTAGCAGTTTTCTTAGAACTGACATATTCCTAGTCGTCAACCCAAAAGTCACCAAATCACAATCCTAGTGTCGTCTTTAAACCGACCTGGATTGTCGATCATCCCAATCTTTGAAAGTAAAAACGTACACAACCCTTCAAAATATTGGTTCATCCATTTTCTTTTGTAAAAAAGAGGGAGAAGGTACGTATACTATACTTCTATACTCCCATACTTCAAAAAAAAATTGTCTCGGCATCAAGAAAATGCATTCGACGAAGAAAACTCTCACAGCAGTAGACATAAAATCATTTAGGCAATGCGATTCCTCATGAAACCAATCCTCCAATACTTTCATATAACTACAACATTTTATAAAGAAGAGCCTACAAGAAAACAAGATCAGTGTCATGAAAAACGACTTTGCAATGCGGAAAAGAGAATGAGGAAAACACATTCCTCGTTCGCAAATATCACGAGTAATCTGCGAGAGACATTCTCAATTTACTTCTATGCCATTCACTTCTTGTAAAACATACGCAAATCATCCTTCGTATAGTCACACCAAGTTATGTGAAAAAACCTTTCGGAAACGAACGTAGCAAATTTTATAGAGAAGTGTTTTGGACAATTTGCGTATAGCTAAGAATAAAGTCATATGACTCGTCTCTCAACGAAAAAACTAAACTTTATCTATTCGCACTATGATCTTACAGATATCATTCTTTAGCCATGCGGCTCGCTGGATTATGCCTCCCATCTTCCTTGGTTCCATCTGAGCAGGCAATCATCTCGCACATGTTCCTCTTAGGTTTTGTCTTCATCATACAAAAAAACAATTTTCGTACGACTATAGATAAACATTATATGAAACATTCATCGTGTAACTGATACCAAAAGTGGAAAATCGTTTCTAACACCATTAGCCATCTTACCGCGGAAAAATCCGAATTGGCCCATTAATCTTGACAAACGCTCTTTGGCCCTCGGCCAGTTACAACTTTCGATAAAAATCTGAACCGGAATTCGGCATCCTCTTTAGATATTTCTAAATTAACATTACCTTAATGTTAACAAAAACGTGCCATAGTTAAATCCGTGACCAGCAATCTCCTCGGCTATCGGCTGAACACATCCCTCAGACCGAGCCAAAATGTTTGAGCGACCACTGCTCCATCCAATCACTTAACACAAAACGACAATCCACGTTTAGTCTAAAAACGCCAAGTGCAAATAACTATCGTATAACCCAGAATCAAAAATCATATGATAAAATTCTTAATATCGAAACTTAGTCGTAACCACCGAACGGTTGACGGAAAACTTAAACTTGTAGACAACTGACCAAGTTCAATATGTTCTGCAGTTTACTCTAAACCTATAATGTTTTACAAGTAAAAAGCAGCACATGAGGAAAAACTCGCAACAAAAATCCTAGAGCTATATGAACTCCTTAACTATACACGATATATATATCCGGGGGGAGGGGGGCGACTCTTCACAAAGCACACTGAAGGAAGTCGCATATTCTCAGGGACAAATTTACGAGACCCATTGGTCCTAATTCTTTGGAAACAAACCAAAACGTTTCTCTTCCGTAAGTTTAAAATAAAAACCTTGTGATACCACATATCTTCAAGCCCGCAAACATTTCAAGCACGAAATGCGGCATACGAAAGAAAAAAATCAACCTTTGACACAGCGAGACGTCGCTAACGCTCGAAGAACTGTTTTTCGTCAAAACTTTCTGAAACTGAATGCTCACCTTAAAAACAATCCATCCGCGACTATAAAGCATACACACCTTCGAAAACACGTATCCTTCGCGCGGGTTCAAAAACTATTATATCTACCAATAAGGTTGTTGCTGATCACAACAAACTCTTAACGTCCTCAATAGACTAAGCCATCTCATATAGATAGCTCTCATACATTTGACACAAAGATAATAACGCTATAAAAGAAATCCAAAATTTTGGTCAGCACTTTTGAGAGACTTAAAATTGTCCCGAAAATATGCTCGATTCCTACCATACAAGTCGTATAAGCCAAGAACATATCGCGGACTTTAAAGTGGGATGGAATCAGGTCAAAAACGATACGGGAAACGTATGCCAAAGTAGTCATCGCAACCCTTGAAACCGTGATTAGACCAAGTTCTTGCCCTAAACCCAGCACACCGGTCTCTAACATCTCTAGACATGATATGAAAACATACGAGATCCCAAAATGTCTCTTCGTTTGTGTTCAAACGTTCATGAAATTCGGAAAAGCAGAATTTTTGAACATTCTCATCTAAAATAAACAGCGAATAACAATCTACAAGGAGTTAGATATGATATGACAACTCATAATCTTCCCTCTACATTCACACGAATACAAACATGCTCTTAAAACGCGAAACACAATTCAATAAAAAAGTCGCAAAGCGGCTGGGACCCAAAGCCACACACTGTCAGTCCCGAAAACATGAATACGACCACACTCCGCCAAAATAAACAGTCTATGAGGCTAGACTCAAGGCCGAAAAAGGTTTAATATACAATGTCATCGGCAGCAACATCGCCGATAATCTCTACGCGACACACAGCTAAACCTTAAAGATCTCACTGGAAAATAGGAAGTAAGAACCTTAACTCCAGACTGAACTACGAAAGGCTTGATCTCTTCTACAAGGGAACTTAGGCAGCCTTCACAAGGCACAGCCCCAATTCTAATGCATTCCGCTCTTAGCGAAGTGAGTAGACCACTTTCAACGGACCTTTTCAACCATTGATTCCGCCTAACTTACCAAACTTGCCAAACCGCTCTTAGGGATTGCTTGTTCTACCCAACTCGCCCGTTTGGTGATCCCGTTTCACGACAAGCTTCATGTACACTTTTCTCTCTGGAGCGCTCGTACGCAAATCGAACTAAAGATCTATTTTTTCTAAATTCGTTTTGTTATCTTTTCATGTTTTCCAGGTTTACTTGATTACTTGTCGTTGGCTCTCCCAGAAAATCCAGGACCTTAGGGAAAGTTATGGTTTCTTAACTTTCCTTAATTTACGGAAATCGACGGTGTGAATTTCGGTTCCCATAGAAGTTTCTGCAGATTTTACGATAACCGTTTCCGCTTTGATTTTGATCTTTGGTGAAAGTTGCTTTGAGTAACTCATGGAGTGTAATGAAGTTTATTTGACTAAGATCTACTAGCGGAACATTTTCGTGGGTTTTTGAGAGGAATTCTCATGACATAGTCGTTTCTCGAACATAATGAATCGGTCAACCAGCGGTTGATCTAGTCCACGAGAAGGGAGAAATCGTTCCCTTTGTTGTGAAAGCTGCTAGTTATGTTCTTGATTGTGCTTTGTCGCAAATGTTTTTGATATTTTCCATGACTCACATGATTCAGCGGAAACTTGGTGTATATATATATATATATATATATTTAGGTATGCTGCTAGCGTTTAGATGAATCTTAGATCGTCGTTTGCCTTTTGGCCGATTTCGATCGGTGATTTCTTTGCCTTATGTCGCAAGTGTTTGCTTTGTTGAAAATGTTTCCTGACGACGAGGCAAAAAGTTTTTGAAGTATGGATTATACGAGTATAGTCTACGTACCTACACCCTCCCTTTTCTTAAGAAAGGTAACTCTTTTACTGATTTTTGAAGGGTTATAAATGTTTTTCTTCAAGGATTGAGATGATCGACAGACTAGGTTGATTTAAAGATGACGTTGGGATCGTGATCTTTGATTGTTTTCAGGTTGACAACTTAGAAGATGTTGGTTTTTATGAAATATGGTAGGAACGACTCGTTTTAAGATATCGTTCATATCTTTAATTTTTTTGTTTCTTTAGGATGCGAGCTGATTCTGTTTGAATCTGTGGCGATCTTTGTCTTGATTTTGGAAGAGTTTAGATTGGTTTGTAAGATCTGTCTTAACAGTTAAGTACCAATTGATCAAGATAGCCAAAATCGTCTATGACTTTGTTCGCTAGACTATCCAGCTAGATTCTAGGTGCATTAAAGTTTACAGCAATCTCAAAAGCGTTTTTATTCCTTTGTACTTTCCTATGAAAATTCCAAGTCTGATTTCAAAATTTTCCAAGTCGAACATACCTTAGTTTTCTCAGAGATTTGGGTTTGCTTTTTCTATGTTTTGCTTTCCCATTTTCCGTCTTTCTCGTCGTGTCTGTCCACCATTTACGGATAGTAAGAATATTGATTCTTCCTGGATTTCTCTACTTTCCTTTCCGCATTTAGGCTGAAGCCTGTCTTATGGTTTTGGTTCGTCGATCCATATTTTTCTGATCTTGGTTTCAATTCCGCATCAATGGTTTTATGAAAACGAAAAAGTATCTTCTCGAAAGCCTTTTCCTGATTAGAAATAGCCAAGGGTGATCAGGAGATGCCAATGGCAATCAGGAAGACTAATATGGGTATGAGGCCTTGGTGAGATGTGATGGGTGATGATGTCGGAGAGAGAGAGAGAGGACGGTGAGATCATGGATAGAGGCTGATGGATGAAGTTCACTTCTCAGCTCTCGCCCCATGACTTTCCTTCTCCGGGAGAATATTTGTAGGATCTTTGTTTGATTTATTCTATGAAAGTCGTATCATAAAATTTTATGTCGTTTAACCTTACGAATGATGCTTCGTAAAATAGTGTCGAGTTTACTTTTATGAAAGCTGTTTCGTAAAATGTTTTCGAGCTTAATCTTACGAACGTTATTCCGCAATATGTTATCGAGTTTAATTTTACGAAATCTGTTTCGTAAATGTCATCGGGTTTAATCTTACAAAAGTTATTTCGTAAATGTTTTCGAGTTTGGTTGTACGAGAGCAGTGTTTTGGAATACTCACCTTTTGCATTTGTTCCGCAAATTTAGTTTCCATGTTCTATATCAGAAACTATAACCACATTGGACTTACTTAATGCGACTAAAATTTAACCAAATTTTTTTCTCATTTCCGTAGGATTGATCCGAGGGAGTTTTGACTAGTTTTTCTGAAGTAAGTTTCGGTGACAATTATCAAGAATGCACATAATATTTACTATAGAAGTGACGCTTGAATTTTAACCAAATCTTAGGTTTCAAAAAACGTTTTATCAGAGAGGGATATGATCTCCAATTTTTCTTAGTTTAGTCTTCGTCATTCGTTATATGTTTTGAGTGATTCAACAGAGATCAACTTCGTTTCTTAAAAAATTATTAGAAAGAAGTACAGCAGTGGGGTTGTGTACCCGATTTTATGTGCATCCTTTTTCTGTGAGTAATCTAGGGTTTCTCCACAATTTCTGAGAGGTCAAATTTTATTTTGCCGAAATGATTTTGGACAGCGTCTTTTGGTCGAACCCTTACGCGTTGAGATTTTGGCAAATTGGTGATGAGACAAACTTTACGGGATTTCATAGATTTTACCGTTGCCCTTTCTATTTAGCGAGAGAAATCGCGAGCTCGTTTCGGTGCTCTTCTTGTGGAGAAAAGTCGCGACTAGATTTTCGATTTTCTCAAGCAAACTAGCATTTTCATAAGCGTTGGCCATAGGAGCAGTCACTTTCGGAGTTGTTTTACCAGTGTTGTTGCAAGCTGCCACTTTTCTTTCATATTTCTGGACATCGTTTCTATCAAGCGTTTTGTGGCAAATCAGTTAGAGTAAACCCCCCCCCCATTCCTTCTAGCCCAAACTGTGGGAACCGAAATTTGCACTTTCAATTTCAGTGACCAGAGGAAAGAAAAGAAAACCCTACTCTCCTTGAGGTCCAGATTCTGTGCTAGAGCCAACGAAAAGTAATAGAATAAACGTGAAAAACATGAAAAGACAACAAAACGAATTTATAGAAACGTAGATCTTTATTTCGAATTTGCGTAAGAGCATAGTGATTGTTACAACTGACTAAAAGCTTAGGCCGCAGGATCTGTAAGCGATTTTTCTAGTTCTAGCCACCTTAAACCTAGTTGAGTCGCAACTCAATAACAAAAGACAAAAAAATATAAGAAAAAGGTTTTGTTGATTTTGGACTGAACCTTATGGAAGTCTGCCTACGTACCCATTTCGAGGATCAAGCTGAACGTAATTAAATTAAATGAGTGGAACAGAGATCAAACTGCCTATTTGAGTTCGTCTAATAATTGAGTGCCAATCATAGAAACCAAGCTTGTCGAGAGTATAGCCTAAGTTGTGTAAGTTCAAAGAGTCTGAAAAAATCGTCCCCTCTGCTCCTCGCCTTGATCTTCTTTATATACACCTCCAAGGTCGGCCATCTTTCCTTTTTCGCCCTTGATTTGAGTTTATCTCTTGCCAAGATGTTTCCTTATCTTCTCTACCTCCAAGCTTATTGACATTGCGTTCTTTTATTGTTCTAACAGGGTATAAATATCCTAAGCAATTAACTATCAAATTAACCCTAGTCTTAACACACAAAAATTACTCTTGCCAAGAGAGATCAAATGTAGTACTTAGGAATCGAATCCACAGAGAGCAATGACTCACAATAGATTTCTTATTTCTAAAGACTAAGCTAGGTGAATATATATATTAGTGACATACAATCAGTTAAGAAAATATTCCTTATCAATAAGTAGAGATGCAATATGGAAATATTCAAATGATGCAAATATTGAAATATGAAAATATGGAATATTCTAATAAACTTAAATAGATGTAAATATGCTAGATCTAGGGTTTCAAACCTAATGAATTATAGGGAATAGGAAGAACAGAAATGTAAATATTCTAGAACTCAAATATTAATATTCTGACCTTTTTAACTCCAACTCTCGTATGCGAGCAAAAAGAAAGACCATCGATCAACGGCTAAGGCCTGATGTCGATCGATGGTGAAATCAGAAGGAAGTGTGAACGAGATTTGATAAAATTCCACCAAACTTATTATACCAGCTCTCGCATGCGCCTAACAGCCTTGTTCAATGGAGTCTATTATGGCACAAAACCTACTCTCGTAGTTGTCCATGTCCTACTTTCGAGATCCTAATTAGCTACTCTAAATGCAAGCATGAAGCATAACTCAATTGTGGATATTAACTTAACCTAGAAATCCTACTTTTGGGCTAATCCATGATCGCTATCATTCAACCCTATATCTAGTTGATAACTACTCAAACATAATTAAAGTAAGAACATAGTCTGAATATAATGCATAGATAAATTACTAGGGTTCCAATACAAATCTCCCTAAAGAGTTATGAATCTTCTCCTCTAAAAACCTAGAACTAAAGCTTTGTAAGTTTGTACTCTAGCCTCTCATGCACCCTATGAATGCTCTCAATGCATAAAGCATAAATATAAAACCGTAAAACTTAGGTAAAAACTCGTCCATGGCATTCTTTTCATTTATCTCTAACTTGGGCTTTTACATCAGCCATCTGCGAATTGGATGTCGATCGATTGCAAGTGTGCAGCATCTATTGACCTTGGTCTTTTAACATTGTTGATTCCAATGTGTCGTCGATCGAAGACAGTCTTGTATTTCGACTCCTTAAATGGTCAGCTGCGGATTATTCTCCTCTAATGCTCCAAAATATTCAAGTATCTCCATATATCTCAAAAACGTTCCTGGACCTGTAAATACTCCAAAACATAGCCTAGGCACACATAATAGACCCTAAGTAGGGCCTATAACATGGCCTAAAACTGGTAATAAAAAGGCTATATCAACTCTCACAGACTTAACCTTTTGCTTGTACTCAAGCAAACTAAGCTTGTGAAAAAGGTTTTGAAAAGCGCTCACATAATGTCTAAGTATAATTGGCATCCTATTTTGTTGCAACCACATCCTATAAAGCCAATCAAAGAGAAACTTTATATACCCTACCCTAGTATAGCAATCAAATTCATTATACCAACAACTTAGAAGATACTAGTCTGACTCACCCCTCTACTAAATACATTTCTCCGCATAAAATAAAAGTGTAGGCTTTACCCTGGGAGTATCAATCAAATGACACATGGACTCTTACCTCTACAAGTATCTGAACAACTAGGCACAAAGTCTTTTCTGATTCCTTTCTTCCCTCTTTTCTTTCTGAATCTTTTTAGATCTCAAACTGAATGAACAATGATGCTGATACAGTCCATCTTGCCATCTTGTTTTCAATTTTTTCTTCTTTTCTTTTCTTATCTTTTTTCTTTTCTTTTTCTTTTACCTTTTGGGAAAAACTGTAGGCGAATAGTTGGGCCATCAGTAACGTACCTACCCCTCGCTTCCAACAGTGTGTGACCGTTCATGTGAATTAGAGTGGTGGGGTCATAGGTAATGTACCTACCCCTCTGCATCTTGGAAGTAATCTCAATATTTTATGCTTTTAGGTAGATGCCGAAGAGAAGAGAGAAGGGAATCAAAGGTGCAATGACTTGTAGAGATGATCCAGTGACATTTCTTGAGCTTCGTAGATCGCATGCACAATATCATCAATCTCTTCTCTGTTGTATGTCCTTTGATTCTTCATAGACACAGCGCTCTTTGTTGCATGTTTTAGTAAACATATGTAGCTCTGTTCAAACAAATTAGCTCTCTCTAAAACTGCTTTGATGTCTTCAGTTTGCATATTCACTACTCTCCCGTTTGTAGCTCGTGCATTACCATAATCATCTCTGTAGATGCCATACTCATATTTTCCCAATGGAAAAGTTTGTTGCCCTGAGCATCAAAAGCTCTCATACCTTGATCGAAACGCCAGTCGATCGATGGTGGGTGGATGTTGTCTATCGATTGTGGATATTTATAGACGTTGGAGGGACAAATTCTGTGTACCTCCAGAAAAGGGCTATCGATCTATGCACGATGGATGCCGTCGATCGATCTAGGGTGCTTGAAAGTGTATGGAACATTACAGATCATCTCGTTCTTCTGCTCCTCAGCGTCGACCGACGCTGTAAGATGCGCTTCGATCGATGGCTGCTGCTGTTTTCCAATCAAAGTACCTTATCCATTAGCCATAATAAGGGCATCTGCTAGATTTTCCTTTGATATATGTAAGATTCTCCCGTAAAGAGCCCGTGCGCGTCCCTCTGGGGCTCTGAAAATTTTGAACTCATCCGATCTAAGATTACCAATATTTGTAACTTCTGCTTCAAGTTTGTGTTCTGGTTCTTGTCTGATGTCGTTCGATGGCCAGGAGTAGCTGGCGAACGATGCTTGATTATCTACTTTCGCGTTCATCACCCAGCCAGCGTCTTCTGATGCTAGGCCATGATATTCAATCAGATCTTCCTCTCTGTAATTTGAATCATATCATTCTTAGGCTGCATCGTGTCCTTGACATGTTGAATGTGTGTCGATCGAGGGTGCATGGTGATCGTCGATCGATGCACGATAACCAGATTGTTGCCCAAAAAGGTTTCCAGCTCCATTATCCATGGCAAGTATATCTTCTACATATTTCCTTGTGACATTTAGTAGTTTGCCATCCATAGCTCTTGCGTGACCGTCTGGATCTCTCATAATACCAAACTCATTTAGTTGTAAATTATCATATTCCTTCTCGCGTTCTGCAGCTGAGTCTAGTTTGGACTCTGCTTCTTGGTCAATATCGATCAATGGCATAGGGTTACCGTCGATCGATGTTGATTTCCCAAGTTGATGGAAATATGAATAACACCAGCCTCTTCCATAGCGATACCACAATACTCGATCATTTCTTGTTCTCTGTAATCTTCGTCGTACTCGAGGTAGGCTGTGTTGTAACCACCATCTGTGTGGCAGTTGTTGATCGGTTCTGGAATAGGGTTGTCGTCGATTGATAATGAAGGGTGGGTGCCGACCGATTGCTGAACAGCAAACATGTCGATCGATTGTCTGGGTTGGGTATCGATGGATGCTCCATCTTTTGACTCTTCATTGAGGTCATAATCGCATAAGCATGTGGCCACAAGTTCTGCATCATTACACATTTTCGTGAGGGAGAGTTTATTCTTATAAATTTCATAATAAACATTATGATCAATCAAGGAAAAGCATAACATGTTTATCTTCATGTCGCATATATCTCCAACGGTGGTCATGAATGCTCTCCAAAGTAGTAGTGAAGAGTTCTAATCTAACATGATGTCCATTACATGGAAGTCTACTAGGACTAAGACATCTTGAATTTGCAATGGGACATCTCTACAAATACCTCATGAATCTACTCTGGAGCAATCCACAAAGATGAAAGGATCACTGGAGGGCTCCACTCTCAGGTTCAAATTTTCAGAGATAGCTCTGGATATGATGCTCACCGGTGATCCAGTAACACAGAGGGCATTGGGAAACTCGTGGCTTTTGATCAGACATGGCATCACAAATTTTCGAGGATCACTTTTCTTCTTTAGAATGATCCTCTGTTTCATCTTTTCACTGAGATAATTGAACATGATCCCTATATCATCGTATGTCTCCCTTGTTTCCCTGAAAAACATACACAATCTGTGAGTATAATAAGCTACATCAAAAGGAGTATCAAAAGGAGTTTTGAAAACTCTTTTGGTAAAGTTATCCATCTCTTTTTCATTGACTTCTCTGCGTTGATGTTTGAGGATCTTTTGCTTCCTCTTCGAGTGTCCCTCATCTTCTCTATCAAGATCCATACTTTCAAATGTGTCAGTATTACGTTCTGAAACTGTCATGGCAGGACGCACAATCAAACTCACAGTGATGCTTGGTAGTCGAACCAGTTTTCTCATATGTCGATCAATGCTCATATCGCATTGTCGATCGATACTTCTATCTCTCTTTTGGTCGATTGTCTCTTGTCGGTGTTGATCGATGTTATTCAATTCACATGAAGCTATTGATGCTGCATGAATCGTTTTCGATCGATGCTCATTGCTTGGTGTCAATCGACACCAATGCGAACTGTTGAATGACATGAAACTTTCCACAAAAAAATCTCCTTCTTGGATATTCTCTCTCGAAAAATCATCATCAATCAATGCATTAACGTGGTGCTTGTGCCAGCTTATATTTTCTCCTTGATCAGGCTCTCATGCCTCCTAATGGTTTCACTTGTTTGTAGTACCTGATTCTCCATCTTCTGCTATCCCTCTAAAACTCTGTCAACAATTGCTTCGATCTTGCTTTCTTTAGTTTATGGAGGAGGATTCTGGTAGTAAGAAGATCCATAAGTTATGTTGTTGTTGAAGGGTTTTCGCTATGAACCCTGATTAAAGTTAATCCTTTGACCATTCCCATAGGAGTTCTTGTTGAAACCTAGATTTCGTTGTCTCTTGAAACACTAACCAGTTTTGCCTTGACCTCTTCAATCTAATCCTTGCTCAATGTTGGAGTTGATTTCTTCCTTTCAAAGTCTGTGTTCTTGGTGTTGCTGCTGGATGCCAGATTTTCAATCAATCTTGTAGCTTCTTTAGGATTCTTAGTGTTGAAATTTTCCTCACTAGTTGTGTCCAAAGCCATTTGATATTGTAATCCAATACCTCTAAAGAAAGTGTTGAGAAGTTGCACATCATTGAATCCATGATGTCGATAATCTCTTTGGTATGATTTGAATCTGATCCAGGAGTTTCTGAAAGATTATGAAGGGTCTTTTGAAAAATTAGCAATCTTGATTCTAAGATCTTCTGCTCTCGCCTCATCAAAGAAATTAGGCAAGAAAGCATTCTTGATGTCAGCCCAGGATATCATAGATCCTGGTGGTAACTTCTTAAGCGAATATGAAGCTTCGCCAGCGAGTGAGTACTTGAAAATCTTACAGAAGAGATAGTCTTCAAGGACTTCATTGGCTTTGATAGCATCGCTAGATCCTCAAATCTCTCCAGATGATCCATAGAGTGCTCATATCGCAACCCATGGTAAGGTGACTGTGCTACAAGTCCGAAGAAAGCTGGCTTGATTTCAAAATCATTTTTCTGAAATGCTAGACGACGAATGGTGGATTTGTTGGTGTAGAACTAGTCTAAGAGGTTGTAGTCAGCCAGTGTTCTCTGAGCAGCTTGAGCATTAGCTTCTGGTTGAGCTGCTGCAGCGTCTGCTTCTGCTTCTATATCAGGGATTATGGTCCCTTGATCGTGTATCTTTTGACCTACTACATTACGCATATGACCATCGAGGTCGTGCATGTTTCCATCTTATCCCGAGTCAATATTTAAGTTGCAACCATCAGAACTCGTCTACTTCTATCGATCGATGCAGGTAAGTTGCAGTCGATTGGTGCTATGTGATCTGTATCGATCGATGCTCGAGTTCTTATGTCGGTTGATGCTGTCCATAAAGAAGTGTCGGTGAACGCGGTATAGGTGCTGTCAATCGATGTTTGTCGTCTTTCTTTGCGGATCATACGTTCGAGTTTGTCGGGGGCAGAGAATAGAAGTTCTTGTTCTTTATTGCTTCTGGTGTGTCTTTGCATACACCTGAAAAGAAAAAGAACAAAATAAAATTAGTCACTTGAAAGTAGTAACAAACCTAGACTAAATCCTAGAAATTAAAGCTAATGGCGATCAATGCTCCCCGGTAACGGCGCCAAATTTGACCTTGCGTGTTTTTATTGTTCAAGCAGGGTATAAATATTCTAAATAATTAACTATCAAATTAACCCCAGTCTTAACACACAAATAATAATCTTGCCAAGAGAGATCATGTGTAGTACTTATGGATCGAAGCCACAGAGAGCAATGGAGTACAATATATTTCTTATTTCTAAAGACTAAGCTAGGTGAATATATATATATGTATATATTAGTGGCAAACAATCAGTTAACAAATATGGAAATATGGAAATATGTATATATTCTAATAAACTTAACTAGATGTAAATATGTTCTTAATAATGAGATCTATCAAATTAACCCTACGAATTACTCTTGCCAAGAGAGGTCAAATTGCAGTACTTAGCGATCGAATCCACAGAGAGCAAAGACACACAATATATTTATATAACTCTAATGGTTAAGCTATGCAAGCTATAAATAGTGGTTTTGATTGTAAGTTTATCAGAAATAGGAAATTAACTAAAATACTTAAACGAATGCGAAAAGCGGTAAATCTTGGGTTTCAGGCAAGTGAATTATAATGGATAGGATGCATGGAATTATTAATATGCGAGAACAATAAATTTTAACTAGTCCAACCCCCTCTTGTGCCAAATCTTGTATGCGGATAAAGAAGTGCATTGTCAATCAACTGCTAAGGCCTGATGTCGATGGACGCTAAACAGACAAGAAGTTCGTCCACTATGCTAATTAGACCAGCTCTCGCATGCATCTAGTAACCTATCTCAATGAAATAAATTCTGTCACATAACCTACTCTCATAGTCGTCCATGTCTTAAGTTCAGGTTCCTATTTAGCTACTCTAGAACGCAAGAATTAAACACAATTCCAAAGATTAATACTACTTCATCCTAGCAACCCTATTTTGGAGCTAATTCATTAGTACCATTATATACCCTAAGTCTAGCAGGTGAATTACTCAGACATGATCAAAGAAAACATGATGAACTGAATAGTATAATGCATCGAATAATAAACGGGGTTCCAACACAAATCTTTGAATGAGTTCAGATCTTTTCCCCTAAACAGCTAAAAAGCTCAATGCAAGAAAACCAAAAGCTGTAAAATAAAAAGTCCTTTTCGTCATGTTCTCCCCTCTTCTGCCTAAACAATGGCAGAACCCATATAAACTAGGTCAAAACTCGTCCAGAGGCATTCTTGTATTTTTTGTTGACTTGGGCTTGAATTCGGCCAATACTCTGCGAGTGGGCCGTCGATCAACAACAAGGATGCTCTGTCGTTCGATGGTCATGCTTGACTTTGACTCGTACTTAACTGAATGTGAACAATTATTGGATATCTCTTCTGAATACTTTAACAAGCTCCAAGATATCCAAATGCTCCAAAACATACATGGACCTATAAAGACTCTAAAACACTGTCCAAACACACATAGTAGACTCCAAATAGTGTCCAAATTGTGGTATAAAACTGGTAAATAACAAGGTATATCATCACTCTAAGGTCCTCTCTCAACTCGGACATGTTGAGGATGTGCACTCAACTCTCATGGCACAAGGAATTGCTGATCTCTGCTACCAACGACACATCCTATTCCTTGACCTGGGTAGGCAAGCAGTCGCTACATGCGAGATATCGTACGAGGACCCTCATGATCCCACCTTCGACAACTGCTGCTTCTCCTTCATCGCGAATGGGAAATACTGCTCCCTCTCATTGGACAAGCTCACAAATATATATGATATAGCAAAGGATCCAATGGGAGTCTCTGTTCCGAAAAAGTTCAGCCATACTCAGGTCTTTTGGGATCTCATAGCAGCAGGGGAGTTAAAACTCCGTTCGGTGAACCATTCCCACATCCGCAACCCGACACTTAGGATAGTTGCAAAGGTCCAGGCAACTTCTTGTTTGCGAAGGACCAAACTTCAAAGGTCACAACTAGGGAACTGTAAATGTTGTTCGCGGGAGTCGAGGATGAGATGAGAGTATTAGGAGCAGGAATCCCACTTCTCTCACCAACCACAGACCCAGGCTTCCACCTCATCTCGATTTTTTACGCCAAGAAGTTCAGGCTCAAGAAGGGTTTGCAGACAAAGGACCGGTGTGGCAGCTTATTTACTCCTATGTTCTGACACTTCAAGATCGACCTCAGCTCCTATGAGTTCAACACTGACATAGAGTACAGTGATCTCTTGTAATTAATAACTTTCCACATCATGCGAGATGAGATCACATACAATTTCCAAAGTAAGGAGGGAGACCAGCTTACTGCACACTTCCCCTGCAAGCTATCACCCATTTGGATGTATTCGAGAACATGTGTTTCCTCCCGGGACCTGGGTTTCTTTGTGCCAATCCGCGAGTACCCCCACCTAACACATTCATGGATGATGTCAAGGATGTCAAACCCGAAGGCGACACCACATATGATTTGGGACCGATTTCAGATAATGAGGACGACGCGACATACCGCTGCTGGATGGTGGATCTCAGGCAAGAACAACAAGCCTCATGAAGAGGATTCTCAGGGAAATTACTAGTGGATATTTGGGTGCTCTGACTACGGGAGCAGAGGAGCAGTCTTAGGCGACTATGCATAGAAGGCGGAACGCTGGTTAGTCAGACAGCGAACAGACTGATTGAACGGCCTACTTTCTATCCCATTGTCTTATCCATTTGAACTCTTCTATTTTCATGCACTTGTTTATTATTTTGGCATTCCTTGTATTTATCTTCACACCAGGGATGGTGTGAAGTAAGTCTGGGGGAGACCCTTATCGGCTACTAATTTTGTGTGATTTCTTTGGCTTTATGTTTTGAGTCCATCTTGAGTCATTTTGATGTTTTATCGAATCAGTTTTATGATTGAGTCATTCAAAACTCTTTTGTGTGAATTATGACCTTATCATGTGTATTAACCACCCTCGTGCTTTAGTTATCTTATTCAGTGACATTAGCACTGATGAAAGACACACATGTGGACCTGGAACACCCACCCTGACATGACCTCATCTTGTTCTCCAGAAGATTTCGTCTTGTCAAGGTTACTCTAGAAATACCTAACTCCATTTAACTTCAACCTAATATTGACTGCAATTCTTCTTGCATGGGCATTAGATTAGGGAAATTGGATTACACTCATGACTTCTATTCTTTCTATCCATCTTGCTCATCCTGAGTGGCTACCTCATTCTTAGCTAGTACCTACCTTGAACCTTTAAGCCTTTATTCCACCCTCATGCATTTTGCTCTTCAGTATCTTATGTGCAGATGTGTGCAAAAGGACCAAAAAGGAAAGGATCGACGCAGCCTCTTACTCGTTATTGCAGCAGAAAAGTGTTCCAAAAGGAGAGCAAGCGACTTAAAAATATTAAAGAAGTGGGGGTCGATAAATCAGGTTAAGTGCGTAATCAGAACCACTAGTGGTATATCAGAATCAGTATATTTACCTCCTTTGTCACATCACCAGTATTTATAAAAAACACGAGAATAAGGTTATGGTGGAGGGGAAGTTCTCATGGTAACATAAGCCACTAGGTAGGTTGAGCAAAAAGAATGGCTACCAATCTGAAAAACGAAAGAACAGGTGGATGATCATAGCAGTCGTTCCAAAAGAAGAACATGCAAAAACGAGTTGAGGTTGTGGACATCAATGGATATATCCTCTCTTGCAATTTTGCGAGATATCTTGAATTCTCTACAAATAAATGGTAATCCCTAAACACTGATTACTCCACTTAAACACTTAAATGCATGTCCCATACCTAGACCGTCTACCCTAAATGATGCATGTGATAAGAGGCTCACGCCTCTCTTAATTAATGTAAGGAGTTTTGTCTAGAAGGTGTAACTTTTGCAGGGTTGAGATATAGAGTATGGAGCCGGTTTGAACATCTTTCAGTGGGGTTTCGTTAAGGGTGTTTTGTCCTAGTTAAACTGCTTGTACGGTTCAGAGATTTGTGGCTAATGTATGGTTGTTGAGAATAGGCGAGTTCTCACACTTCCAAACCTTTCTTCCTGTTTTGCATACTTGACACTATTTGAGGACAAACAAGGATCTAAGTCTGGGGGATATGATATGTTGTGTTTTTAACACATTGAACATACGCTTTCTTAGTTAATTTCGAGTTTTTATCGAGTTTTTATCGAGTTTTTTAGTCCTTTTGAGTCATTACAGGTTTGGAGTTGCACAGAAAGGAAGTAAGATCATCTGGAGCAAAAGAGTCAAGAAAGACCCGAATTGAAGTCTTTCACGAGCGGAACAACCTTCCAGGCTGTTCTGAGTGTGCGGAGCAACCGACAGACTGTTCCCGAAAGTTAAGGAAACCAAGATTCTATTTTTGGATTTGCCTTAATATCTCTATCTTTTGATACTAGTCGTATGTGGCTCTCCTATAAATTCTCTTTTTTCTTTCTTTTACTTGGATCTCAGTTTTGCGCAAGAAAACTAGAGAGAGCTTTGGTACTACGTAATTTGCGACTTGTAACGGAGAAGACTTCATCTCTCTCCTTAGAGAAGATCACCCTGAACCCTCTTATTATTAATCGCATGTGGTATTATTTAGAATCTATGTCTTTGTGTTCTTGTGTTATGACTGAGTAGTCAGGTAGATAGTCTAGGGTTCTAGGGTGTTGAAAATGAGAGCTAAGCATATATAAGTGCATTTATGATTTGTCATTGTTCATAACTGCTCTTACTGCTTGCATTAACCGATGATGTATAAATCTAAGTTTAACCTATCCATTAACCGTGAAATAGGTTGCTAGATTTTTTTATGAATAAGCTTTGCATCCTTAATCAGTGAGAGTAGATATTATGATGTTTTTCGAACCTATCGGAGTTGATCTCTAAGGCTTGCTGCCGCATCTTGATCCAAGCGAGAGATTAGGTATCAAAATTGATTCGCAAAGGGAAGAGTTTGAAGAAACTAGGCTGTTTTATCTTGAGTGACTAGATTTCTAGACTAGTTTAAAAACGAACTTGAATAATTGCTTGGCTTGCACGCATTTGACACCTAATGAAGTAACCCTAGGCTGGCTCTTTAATCATCTGAAAACCAATCCCATTGTGTTACTTGCTTGTTATGTTTAAACTACTCCACAACCACATTACTGTTTTAGCTTGATATTGATCCTATAAAAGTAAAGTGTAAAGTGGACCTCCGGAATTGAATCTAAACATACTACTACAACATTGTTAACTTGACAGTAGCAAAGGTTTATTTTTAGTGTATCAAGTTTTGGCGCCGTTGCGACAGGGACCAGCTTTTTACCTTTATTTTTTGATTGTATATTTAGTCTAAGACTTCTACCTGGCTATATCCTATTTCTTGCAGTTACTGTTCCAGGTGCATGACCAGTAGACATACTCGGAAAAACGCACAAGGAGAACTAGTTACACTCAGCAACCAAAACTCACAAGGTTAGAAAGACAAAACCGTCAACAGCCAAGGCCAACTAACACCACTATGGGTTATCATGGCAATCAGGATGACCTCGCTGCTGCAATGGCAGACATGCAACAGCAAATTCAGCAAATTCAGCAGACCATGCAAGCTCACCAGAAGCTGCAGCAGGCGCAAGGTGCTCCAATTGGGCAGAGAAACCTTCCGCGTAACTTCCCTACCACGTGCTCTGCCATTAACCCTCCATCCTGCACAAAACAGGACTTTTAGATCAAGCCTGCTTTGATCAACTTAGCACAGCGGCAGAAATTTTGATGGATCATATTGAGAACTTTGAGAAATTCTACGATTTCACCCGTTCAAATAGAGTACCACCAGACTACATCAAGTGCATGTTGTTCTCGTTCTCTCTCGACAGGAAAGCTGCATGATGGCGGGACTCTCTCCCTACTGGATATCTTACTTCATGGGAGCGGGTCCATTTGGTGTTCCTGAGCCACTTCTACACGAAGTCTAAAACTGCAGCCTTGAGGCAAAAGTTCTCCTCCTTCAAACAGATGACTAACGAGCCTTTTTGTAACGCATGGGAGTGTTTCAATGAATACAACAGGGAATTCCCTGACCATGGGTTTTAGAATGATTACCTCATGGGAGTTTTCTATGATGGAGTTGGCTGAGAGTTTTAAAATGCTCTAAAATATGTGAGCAAGGGAGATTTCATGACCCAATCAACAGAAGGAACATTTGAGCTGATCGAAAACATGGTAGCTAGCTCATCCAACAAGAATATCGGTCCCAAAAATTCAATAGTATTGACACTCAAAAGATTGACGACTTGACCACCAAGGTTGATCAGTTGATTAAGAGCAACCAGAGCCATGTTTCATCATGGAAGAAACCGTACCTGAGCAGAGCACTATAGATGCTGCATCTGAAATTGATAAACCAGCTGATGATCAGAATGAAGTTAGCTATGTCTATAGACAAGGATAGCAGTTGAAGAATTACCACCTGAACTCCAACGTGAGGAACAACCCACAAGTGTTCTCCTACAATAATGCAGACAAACTAGCAGAAAGGCGCAGAACAGTCAGGGGCAGAATACATGTTATCAGAAGGTTTTTTCCCAGAACTACCAAGGACAGACCTATGTTCTCAGTCAGGCGCAGAACAACCAGTTCCAGAATCAGAAACAGCAGAACAACCAGCAAGCCACTCCGGCCTCCGCAAGATGAGCTAAAAGCCTAACTATGATGATGCAACAACTATTGAAAGGTCAGCTGATTCAGGGCAATTAATCAGGTCAGGGCCGGCATCAATGCCAGGATGAACAGCATGTTCAATGACCTCAACACCAAGTATGATAACGTTGCAAGTCACATGAGCAGATGGATATTCAGATTGGTCAAACGGCTGAAAGCGTCAAGAGGCAGCAAGAGACACTCCCTGGGAACACAGATATAAACCCAAAGGAATGTAACTTAGTTGAGCTGAGAAGTGGAAGAACACTCATGGAGCCTGTTCTTAAAAAATTCACTGCAGCAGAAAAAGGAACCAGAAGGAGTCGAAACAGCCTATTCAAGAGGTTGTTCCTGACGAAGAAGGTGATGTGAAACAGCCTGCTGATGCTTAACCTGCTGTTCCTACAACACAAACTGAGACCATTCCTGCTCGAGTCTACACTCCAAAGGTACCATACCCTATTCCAGCAAAGAAATCCAAAAAATGAGAGGAGATGAAGTGTTTGAAAATGTTGGAGGACTTGAGCATCAAGCTACCTCTAATTGATGCAATCCAGATGATACCATCCATGCGCAGACTGATGAAAGGATTGGTCTCAAGAAAGATCACAGGGGACAATAATATTATAATGGTCTCTAAGGAATGCAGCACAGTGCTCTAGAACAAAGTTGTCAAGAAGCTGGGTGATCCTGGAAAATTTGTTCTCCCGGTTCAGATTGGGAAGACATTATTTTCATGCTCCAAGTGTGATCTTGGATCAAGCGTCAACCTCATGCCCTACTCCGTTGCGAATGGTCTGAGTTTCACCAAATTGAAACCGACCAGGATCTCTTTGGTGTTCGCCAATCAGTCAAACTACATGTTGGTGTTCTCGAAGATGTAAACGTCCAGATCGGGAATACCATGGTTCCAGCTGAATTTGTGGTTCTAGAGCTTGATGAAGAACCAAGGTATCCACACATTTTAGGTCCTCAGTTCCTATGCACAGCTGGTGCGATTATTGATGTAAGGAATGGAAGGATCCACACATTGTGATGAAGTTTGAGATGAACAAGCTGCTCAAGAAACGAATGCTGGATGGATTGATCTTCTATTGGGAGACATTGTGAGACAGTGTGTTGAAGTTTGAGATGAACAAGCTTCCCAAGAAAGCAATGCTGGATGGACAAAGTTTCATAGTGGATGGAGAAGATGAACATTGACTCTAGCGGATGATCCATTGGAGGTTGCTTTGGTCAGAGCTCAATCTGAGCAGAACCTTCACAACATAGACACAGATGGATATGCCAAGAATCTGGACACAATCAGAAGTATGGAGAAAATGGTCGCCTACTTAAGTTTGGGAGAGAAGAACGATCATGTAAAAGTGGCCGGAGCGACTACTCTAAAGCTAACAAACATGCCAGTGACCCTACTCGACGATTCATGGAACGAGCTCAAAGCTACAAAGACCAAACTCAAGCCCCTACCCACGGTACTCAGGTATGCATTTCATCAAAAAATCCACATATCATGTCATTGTGAATGCTGAACTCAATAATATGGAAAATTGCTAAATTTTTGTGTGAGTTGAGAAAATATCGCAAGGCACTAGGGTACTCACTAAATGACATTCCTGGCATTTCACCTGATTTTTGTGTGCATAAAATACATCTAGAAGATCAATCCTTGACTTTTGTAGAGCATCAGAGGAGGTTAAATCTAAATCTAAAAGATAGTGTAAAGAAGGAGATAATGAAACTTCTAGTGGCTGGTATCATCTTTGTGATTTCTGATAGTAAGTGGGTTAGCCATGTTCATGTAGTTCCTACAAAAGGGGATATCACTGTGATAGCGAATGATAGGAATGAACTGATACCAACTAGTCATTGGCCATCACATGTTCCTTGATTTTCGCAAATTAAATGTTGTAACTCGCAAGATCATTTTCCACTTCCTTTTATTGATCAAATTCTCTAGAGATTGGCTAGCCACCCATTTTATTGCTTTTTATATACTTAATCAGGTTTATTTCAGATACCCATCCATCCAAACAATCAGGAGAAGACAACGTTCACATGCCCATACAGCACGTTCGCTTACAAGAGAATGTTGTTTGGCATGTGCAATGCTTCTGCGACTTTTCAGCGTTGCATGATGTCGATTTTTACTGACCTAATTGAAGACATAATGGAAGTTTTCATGGATGAAAGAAGTGTCTATGGAAGCTCCTTTTATGTCTGTTTGTCAAATTTTTGCAGGGTGCTCCAACGATGTGAGGAAAAACACCTTGTGCTTAACTGGGAGAAATGCCACTTCTATAAATTAGGTCTAAACTCGTCGAGGGGTATTCTGGTAAATTGTGGTTGCTTCTAGGCTTAAGTCAGCCATAAAACAAGTCGGGCCTGTCTTATGGGATCACCGTCGATCAACACCAAGGCTGGGCCGTCGATCGACACTCATTCATCTTCTCGGCAGCTTCCTCTCGCGAGGCAGACAGACCACTCTTCAGTACATTGGGCATAACTTTAGATCTAACCATAGGATGGACCTCAAACCAGTGGAAATGGAAAGATAACTCAAAGATCTATCTTGTGTCCAATATTTTAAGCTATTAGGTAGATTGGTCATCTCAATATTTTAAACTATTAGGTACATTGGTCATCTCAATATTTTAAGCTATTAGGTAGATGCTGAAGAGAAAGATAGAAGGGAACCAAAGGTGCAATGACTTGTACCTACAGACTTTCAGAAGGAATCCGATCCAGTGTATACCAAGCTCCGAAGCAAGCAAATAATGTCAGGATTAGTGTTGGAAATCAGCTTCGGTTCCTTCAAACTTTCTATGCAAGTGTGATATAGTGGCATGATGATCCATTTTGGTATCTCTACTAATCTCTGCAAACAACCTTCTAAGAATGGTGCTAAAGTGTGGGCACTCAATAATAAATCTTGATTATAGTCTCCTTCCAGTCTCAATAAAACTTTTTGAAAAACTTTTATATATATAGCAATTAAAAACTCAAAACGAATCAACTAGCATTAACGAACCTCCCCCAGACTTAAATTACACTGTCCCCAGTATAATCCGCTAGGATTGATTAAGAAACATTAAATCATAAGTAAATAGATTAAGTAGAAAACTCGATACCAGACTCTGTAAAAGAGTATCGATCGATGGTAGGCATGTG
This sequence comes from Moricandia arvensis, assembly GCA_905132765.1. Taxonomy (NCBI): domain Eukaryota; kingdom Viridiplantae; phylum Streptophyta; class Magnoliopsida; order Brassicales; family Brassicaceae; genus Moricandia; species Moricandia arvensis. Next base: position 41,321 of record CAJHQP010000859.1, read on the forward strand.
TGGTCGATCGATGGTCGCGATCCAATGTCGACTGATGGTACCTCTATGGTGTCGGTCGATGGTGGACTCAAACAGTCTACAAGATAAAGTAAAACTCAAAATAACTAGTCTAACTAAAAACAAAATAAAGACTTACTAAACAGTGGGTTACCTCCCACTCAGCGTCTGGTTATAGTCATTAGCTTGACTTCTGGTTCTGGAGATCTGATAGTCTGGATGAGAAGGAGAACTTGCTCCAGAACAGCTCTCAGTGTCCCTCTTCCTCTGTTGGTGTTGTTGATAAAATCTCTTGCAAAAGCTTCCCATTTGTCTTTCAGCTCTAGAACGCATAGCACCCTGACCTTGGTAAAAGGCTGCAGACTTCCTTTGCAGCACATCCTATACTCAAGACTTCCCTCATAACATCGCGAAGTAACCGGTGACAAGAAATCAGCATCTACCTTCTTTTTCTTTTCATGGTCCTTCCCCCAGACTTAGGCTTTTTAATCACATGTCTCTCTAAAATCTGGAGAGCGTCTATCGACGCTATTAGGCGAGTGTCAATCAATGCTGATGCTGGTTCTGCAGTTTCGTGGTTTGAATTAGATGCAGGTGCTGGATCCTCAGACGGCTCTACCCATGAAATAAACCCCTCACTTCTGGTCTTTCCCACAAGATAGTAGAAGACATTTTCATCAACATTAGTAAGGCACAACTTATTCTTCTTGAGATAACAAAAACTGCCCCACTGTAGCCATAAAGTCTCTTATAAAAAAAGGGAAGATTCTCGACTTGATTTGATTTCTAAAACATAAAAGTCCACAGGAACAGTGCATTCACCTATCTTTACTTTAACATTCTTGATCATGTCTGCTGAGTTTACCTTGGAGTTATCCATGAAGTCAAAACTATCTTTAGAAGGTTCCAAATTTAATCCTAACAGTTTGGCAGTGTCCTTGGCCATGATGCTGACTGCAGATCCAGTATCACAGAGGGCATATGGGAAATTGGTGTCATGTATACAGCATGGAATCAAAAACTTTCCAAGATCTTGTTCCTTCTTAAGTGTCTTCTTGGATCTACGGCTGACCATATTAAACAGCAGCTCAATATCCTTATCTGTCTCCTTTCTCTCTCTGAAGAAATTATAAACTATGTACTGGTGATATGAATCCTCGAAAGACATATCCTTAGGAACCTTCTTCACTCTCTTTTGGAATCCATCAAGTTCAGCATTGTTGGCTTCTCTCCTAAGGTGTTTGAGAACATAGGGTTCTCTAGATTTCACTCTCTTCTTTGGGCTTCTTTCTTTCGCTGCCAGCTTGTCCAGGACAGATTCACGTTTGTCCAGCTGGTGTCGATCGATATATGGTGTGTGCATCGATCAACACTTTCAATGAAAGAGGTTTCATCTAGGATCAATTGCCCTTGTTTGGGTGCATATACATCCTGCTGATTGGTCTTCACTGTTGTCCTTTCTAATTAGTGATGTGCATTAGTGCTTGACATTGGCGGGTGTCGATCGATGCTCGGCTGCTGTTGTCAATCATTGGGCACCAGTTGATGTCGATCAATATTGTTCTGTTGGTGTCGATCGATGACGCTTGTTTTAACACAGTACGGGCTGGGAGGATGCGGGTGTCGTGTGGTGAAGTCTTAGTTGTTCTGAATTCTCACTGTTCCTATGTGCTCTTCAATGGGTGTCGATCGATGATCAGCTGATGGTGTCGATCGACACTAGTGTGAGCTGCCAAAGGAAAGAGAACTTTCGAGCAGGAAAGCACCTTCTTCTAGCTTCTCATGCTCAATTACTTCCCCAAAGTTATTATCTAAGATGCCATGATGCCTCTTGCTCTCCTCAGCTTTTTCTTTAACCAGAGCTTCTTGCTTCTTCACAGCTTCTGTTTTCTTATAAACTAGGGTGTCTAGCATCATGACATGGACATCCAAGGCTTCAAATTTTCCATTCAACTCTTTGTGGATAAAATCCAACCTCAGATTTAAGTATGCACTTGTCTACTGCTGAATTTCTATGACTCGTTCCATCATAGATTCCATCCTCTCAATATGGCCCTAAAAACTGATTTCATTTATATGATTCTTATCCTCTTCTGTAACCTGTTCCACCAACGAGACTTCATGTACATAATCATTTTTGGCTTCAACTTCAATGGTTTTGTCATTATTCATAATACCTGATTGCATCCTGTGAGTATCCATATTCCTGATATTGTTGCTAGACACAAATTTCTGAATCAGTCTCTTAGCTTCCTCTGGAGTCATGGTCTTAAAGTTCCCTTCGCTTGCCAGATCCAGAATCATATGATAATGCACATCAATACCCTTGCAGAAGAATCTCAGCAGTTGAACCTCCGTGAAACCATGATGTGGACAGTCTTTTTGGTACCCCCTAAATCTGTCCCAAGAGCTTCTAAAACCTTCAGTAGGTCCATGGGATAATGTCAAAATCTTATCCCTTAGCTCTTCGGTCTTTGCATCATCAAAAAAATTAGTCAAAAATGCAGCCTTGACATCATCCCAAGTAGTTAGAGATCCTGGTGATAGAAGTTTCAGCCAAACACCTGCGTTCCCAGAGAGAAAATACTTAGATAACTTGAAGAGGAGATAGTTTGTAGTTCATTCATGCTCTGGGATGCTAAACACAAAATCCTCTAGTGTTTCAATGTGGTCCATGGGATCTTCATGGGGAAGGCCATGAAAGGGGTGCTCGCTCACATGAGTTAAGTATTCAGGTTTTATCTGGCCGTTGATCCATTGTATTTCTCGAGGTTGACTCTCAGACCTGTTAACATAGAGCTGAGTAGGGATGATCAATTCTGCCATCGATCGATGCTCAGGGATTACAGCCCCCTTGTGCATCTAATTTCTGACATGATTAAGTATTTTTCCTTGTTGCTCATGGTACTGCTCTGCATTTACCTGAAAGACAGGAAATTTTTTATGTAAGTAACTAAAACAGAAAATAAAAACCTATACTAAACCTCTTAATCAATTCTAATGGCGATCCTCGCTCCCCAGAAACGGCACCAAATTTAACAAGAGGGTTTTTATGTATTTCAATGCAAACTCTATCAAATTAACCCTATGAACTACTCTTGCCAACATAGGTCAAATTGTAGTATTTAGGGATCAAATCCACATGGAGCGTGGGTACACAATAGACTATAGGTGTTTAGATTAAGCTAGGCAAACAGTTTATTAAAGAAGTAATAGTAGACAAGTAAGCAGGTGATTGGTTTGATAACAATAAGATGAAATAGCTAGGTCTAGAGATTTATCAATCAATGGATTCAAAACACAAGTTAAGGATACTAAGGGTTATATAGATCAAATTCTAGAACTCGAATTCAATAAGCAAGTAATCCAGTTCTCGCATGCAATTATAAATCAGATGCCTAAGTTCTATGTTCCATTTCATGCAAACAAGGATCGAGCGTCGATCGATACCAATGCTTGGGTATCGATCGATGCTACCTCAGACAAGCATTAACACACATATCGATAATGTTCAACTAGATCCTAGAACAACTCTCGCATGCGCCTAGATATCTAATCCACATTGGGCTTGGGTTCCGTTAATTAATTGCACTCTAGTGCCTCTCAATTGTCGTATGATTTTAGGTTTAAGTAATCAGTCACACTCTCATGCTATTCCACTACTCCATATCCTAGTATTACAAGCCATCCTGGTGTAGAGATATATAGATAACCTTGCAATCCTATGACTATCAATTTGACATTAAGAACATGAAATCCCTAAACCTAACAAGATGATTTCTCAGACATGGAAGCAATAACACAAATCATAGTTTGAATAAATACTAGATATATAATAGAAATCAAATAAAGAACCAAAGGAGTTCCAGGATAAATCTGAAGGAGTTCCTCCCTTCTCTCCTAGCCCTAGAACAGAAGATAGAATAAAGCTTAGCCGTCAACAATGGCTTAGAAAACTATATAAATTAGGTGTAAACTCGTCCAGGGGTATTCTGGGAAATTGTGGTGGCTTTTAGGCTTAAGTCAGCCATATAAAAGTCAGGCCTGTCTTTTGGGATCACCGTCGATCGACACCAATACTGGGCTGTCGATCGACACTTGGACTGGGCTGTCGATCGACACTCATTCATCTTCTCAACAGCTTCCTCTCGCCATGCTGACAGGCCACTCTTCAGTAAATTGGGCATAACTTATATATAACCATTGGATGGATCTCAAACTGGTGGTATTAGAAATCTATCTCAAATATCTATATTTTCTCCAAATATGAGCACAATCGCACCGTGTGAATATCTTTATCCATAGATAAACTTCTGACGCATCTGCGTAGTTCTACATCTCAAACACCTCCAGAATCACCAAAGTACTCCAGAACGTACCTGAACTTGAAAATACTCTAAAAATACTCCAAACATATATAATAGATAGACTTTAAATAGGGCTGATATCATGGCCCAATATTGGTAAAGATCAGGCCCTATCACTTGCTGATGAAGAAGGATGCTAAGCCACGGTTGCTCTGATGGATTCTCATGCTTCAGGAGTTTGATCTCGATATCAAGGACAAGAAAGGTATCGAGAATGGAGTGGTAGACCATTTTTCCTTAATGAAGATTGATGAAGATACTGCTCTAGATGACACTCTTCCGGTGGAACATGTATACTCACTCAGTCTAGAGGGAACAGCTGTTCCACCACCCCGCGCTAGTTTCTCCAGTAACCTAGAGCACTATGTTGCTGTAATAAAAAAAAATATCCAAATCTGCCATGGGTTGCTGAGATCTCAAACTACTATGCCACTGAAAAAAGAACCAATAGATTTCACTAGAAACGAGAAAAGAAAGTTCTTAAGAACCGCGAGACACTATTTTGGGACGAGACTTACTTGTACTGACATTGCAAGGATGGAGTATTCAGAAAGTGTGTATCTGAAGCTGAAATTCCTGGAATTCCTTACCACTGTCACGGCTCCTCCTATGCAGGACACTTTGCAACCTTCAAGACCGTCTCTAAGGTCCTTCAAGCTGATTTTGGGTGGCCAAATATGTTTCAGGATGCTCAAGCATTCATCTCAACGTGTATCTCATGTCAGCGACAAGGTAATATCGGAAGAAGAAACAAAATGCCATAGAATTTCATCTTGAAAATTAAAGTATTTGATTGTTGGGGGATCATTTTCATGGGACCATTCCTATCATCCTTCAAGAATGAGTACATCCTAGTGGCAGTTGACTACATATCGAAGTGGTTTGAGGTGCTAGCTAGTCCCACGAATGATGCGAGAGTAGTGGTCAAGATGTTCAATCCATCATCTTCCCAAGATTCGGAGTACATAGAGTGGTGATTAGTGATGGAGATAGCCACTTCATCAACAAAACTTTTGCACGCCTGTTGAAGAAGAATGGTGTCAATCATAAGGTAGCCATTCCATATCACCCTCAGACCAGCGGTAAGGTGGAAGTTTCGAACAGAGAAAAAAAGAACATTCTCCAGAAAACGGTCAGAATAGTGCGCAAGGACTGGTTGCTCAAGCTCGACAATGCTCTCTGGGAATACATAACAGCCTATAAGACACAATCGGGACCCCTCCCTACAATTTGGTATACGGTGAGGCCTGTCATCTTCCAGTGGAGCTCGAGTACAAATCAGTGTGGGTTGTTAAGCTGCTCAACTTTGACATCATAAAGGCGTTCCATTCAGCTACATGAGTTGGACAAAATTAGGCATCTGGCCTATGAAAGCTCAAAATTTTACATGGAGCGAACCAAGGCCTATCATGACAAGACAACCATCAGCGGAATCTTTGCACCAAACGACCAGATGCTGCTCTTTAATTACATGCTGAAGCTATTCCCTGGAAAGTTGCGATAAAGATGGTCCGGACCTTTCACTATCAAAGAAGTTTGCCGCTATGGAGCTGTTGTGTTGCTGGACACAAAAGGAGGAGATTTTGTTGTCAATGGTCAGCGTCTAAAGCCATATCTTGCCGAGACAACTATCATAGAGGGAGAAGAAATTCTCTAAGTGATCGTGCTCTACCCTAATAGGCTAACCAAGTCAAGCTAGTGACTTAAACCAAGTGTTTGGTTGGAGGCAACCCACTGGTGAGTGTAAATATTTCTAAATTTCCGTGTTTAGACCTTTCTTTTTATTCTAGCTGCGAGTTAAAAAAAACAGAAAATCCGAGATTCTTGATGGGAGCAACCACTAAACCGCTCCCGTTTCGGAGCAACTGCTCCGCACATGTAAGTATCTTGGACCCCAAATAAATTATAAAAAGAATGTGAATCGATTGAATGAATCTGTTTGAGTGTTTGAGAGAGGGGTTTAAGAGATATCTTTGACTATTCCGCTAATTTTGGGTTTAGATTGATCGATTTAGATATTAGGATCTATAAAAAATTGATTGCTTGTTAAGATTGACAAAGAATTTTGGATATTTGAGCATTGGGTAAGCGGTTTATATATGATTTCAATGATGGGTTTACTGAAAAAATAATGGATTGAGCATCTATAGATTGGCACTACAAAAGCTGCCATCTTTTTCGGTTAACCCAATGATCGGAACTGATTTTGGTTGTGTATTCTCTGTCTTGCAGATGGCCCACACCAAGCAAAACGCAGTCAAAACTGGAAACCGCACCACACCCACCAACCCTCAAGCGACACCGACATACCCATGGCCCCGCGAAACATAGGGAGAACCCATCAATATTGATGACCCAAACCTTCTCGATTTCAAAGTTGAAGCCTGGGACAAGGATAATATCGCTGATACAATTTTCTCCTCAACATCAACATCTTGCCTACTCGCTTCATTCACTCTAAGGTCCTCTCTCAAATTGGACTTCATGAGGATTTGCACTCAACTCTCATGGCACAACGAGTAGCTGATCTTTGCTACCAACCGCACATCCTATTCCCTCACGTGGTTAGGCAAGCAATCGCAACATGCGAGATCTCGTAAAAGAACCCTGACCATCCCACCTTCGAAAACTGCTCCTTCTCCTTCATCACCAATGCAAAATACTACTCCCTCTCGCTAGACCAGCTCACAGATATTTATGATATAACAAAGAGACGAAGGGAGTCTCTGTTCCAAAGATGTTCAGCCCTACTTAAGATTTTTGGGATCTCATAGCAGCAGGGGAGTTCAAACCCCGTTCAGCAAACCAGTCCCACATACGCAACCCGACACTCAAGATAGTTGAAAAATTCATGAGAAACATCATGTTCGCAAAGGACCAAACTTCAAAGGTCACCACTGAGGAAATACAAATGCTGTACGCAGAAGTCGAGGACAAATGTTGTCCAAAATTTTCTTTCATTAAATTTTACATGATTTTAAAATTTGTTTTGTTTGAGTCATTTTGTTTTGATTCAGGTAAAATGGATTTGAGGTCAAATACTTTTCAATAGGGAGGGAATGATGCGCTCTTGGATAGCACACCGGGCAAAACAGACATGCATGGCTTGATCATGGGAAGCAGTAAAGATACATGTTCATTGTTTGACTCATATCTTCCAAACCACGAGGCTTCTATACATGAAATCACTTGTAGAATGTTTTCAACTCAATTATGTAGATCCTTGAAGAATAATCAGATCAAACGGAGTTCATATGTGGGAGTTATGCCATCTACAAACCAGGTGATCTTCAGTTCTCGCGAATTCAGACATGTGTACATTCAGGTGAGCTGGACCGACACAGCCTTGGAGCTGAATGAGCTAATTGACACTATCTTAGATGATCTGAATACTCAAGTGAGCTGGACTTACACTATCTTAGACGATCTGAGCTGGATTGACACTCATTTGGACGAGCTGAGCGAACTAGTTCGATCTTCGAAGCTGGTACGACCACCAGAGAAACTGAAAATGGCTAACCTTATTTCTGATGGAACAACGACCAATTCAATCATTCCAAATGATATTATTGATGATTCATATTTCCAAGAAAGCATTGGGCTTGATGGTTTTCGAAAATATTCAAAAACGGACTTGTTTGGGCAAAATGGAGAAACCGATAAAATATTGGCTAAAGAAAAAGATGGATTTAGAACAGGCCTCAAAGGGACATGACTTGGCCCATATCAGGAGCATATTCTTCACTTTTTAAAGTCCTGGTCGTGCCTATATCAAGAGGTAGTCCAAGTTCAGTTAAAACAATAATTTAGTCAAGTCTTTGTTTGCATTTTTCTATGCATGTTTTTCCACAAAATTCTAAGTCCTTTCATATGCATTTGCTACTATAAATATGTAATCATTCTACATAAACAAATCAATCATTTCTGTTTCTTGGTGAGGTTATCTCCGAGTAAACAAACCTTCGATCGTTGGACTTGTGCGTCACATCAAGCAATGTCGAATCTCTGGTAGTATCAAGAGACCTTCCTCACCTCTTGTGTCACCCTTCAATCCATCAGTTCTCCCTCTTTGGCGAGTTCATATTCTTCAGACCGTTTGAGTGATCATGTCCAATCCTAGGACGTATCAGGACCTTTTCACCATTGATTCAACCTAACTTGCCTATCACTACCTCGCAAGAGTTGCACGTAAAATCTTACAAGCTGGGGGGCTAACGGTTGGATTCAAAATCTGGCATCTAAAAATCAATGGCTAAAACCTTCCGAGAAGTATGCCTTAGATAAATAAGAGACAGGAATGTTGAGGAAAGCTACACCGTATAATTTTAGCCTATTTAAAAAAAGGATACGAGAACAAAACTTCGTGTATTTCATCACATACAAGGAATCAAAGAGTTTCTATCTAATCATGAAAGGATCAGAAAATGCTCCTGAGGAAGATTTTTGCAATAAATGACAAGTTTTATGGAACAATCAGTAGAAAAAAATTAGGAAAGTTACTGCGGAAAGGCCTTGTAGGAAAATCTGTGGGATAATCTTCCACATAACAGCTTTTGGGAAATGTCTACGGAAAAATTGCGTAAAACAAAGAAAATAGTTTCGAAAGTCTACGAAGCGATCAACGGAGATTATGAGAATGGAAGAAAGGCATCATCACAAGCTACCTCACTCTCCTAATCGCCGCCATATCTCACACATGAGCTCTAGTCGCCCAACTCTCTCTTTCTTCTCGCTCCTCGTCGCTATGACGTCACTCCTCGTCGCCATGACGTCACTCCTCACCGCCATGACGTGGCTCCTCGTCTCCCTCAACTTTCTCTCCTCACTCCTTGTCGTCATAACGTCACTCCTCGCCGCCATGACATCACTCCTCGTCACCCTCAACTCTCTCTCCTCGTCCCCATGATGTCACTCCTCCTCTCCATGATGTTACTCCTCTTCGCCCTCAAATCTCTCTCCTCGCTCCTTTTCCCCATGATGTCACTCCTTGCCTCCATGACATAACTCCTCGTCTCCCTAAACTCTCTCTCCTCGCTCCCTGTCAACATTATGTCACTCCTAGCCGCCATGACATCACTCCTCATCGCCCTCAACTCTCTCCCTTATATCCCACGTCGCCATGAGGCGACCAGGTCTCTCCCACGTTACCCTTAGCTCCTTCATTTTTTTCTCCTACGAGTCTTGATCGACATGTCTTTCGTTTCAACCTAATCGAAGTTTCCATTAAGATTTTAAGAAGAAAACAATAATGCATGGTTTCTCGTAAAACGCATAATTAACTAATAAAATGGCCTGAAAAGACCTAAACATGACGAAAGTCCACTTATGGTTCAAAACAATAATTGACTCAACAGCAAGGACGGTATATTCAGTTTCGACAAGAGATAAAAGAAAAGAAAATATATGTGAAATATTTGAAGATAAACATGAAGATCGAGAAGATAGAGAAACCTTTTGCGAAGAGATAAACTCGAATCAAGGGTAAAACGGGAAAGATACACCAACCAGAGGCATATTTAAAGAGAGACAAGGCAAGGTGCAACGTACTCTTAGAACTCTTTGCACTTAGGAATTTTAGGCATTATACCCAACATGCTTAGTTTATATGTCATGCACTAAACTACTAGATTAACTCTTTGTTCAACTCTGTGTAAACTAATCTACATTACTCTTGATCATAGAAGGGGGTACGTATTCAGTCTTTATAAGATCCAGTCCAAAATCAATAAAAACTTTTTTGCGTCTTTTTCGTCTGTTGCTAAGCGAGTTGCAGCCCACATAGGTTTTTCTTGACATAGGCGGCTATGCTAGGAACTTAGGTAGGGTTTTTGTCTATGTTGTTCGATTTCCTTTGTAATCTTTTTTCCAGACAATCTTCAAGTTCGTTTTTATCTATAGAACGTTCATATGCAAATTTGAAATAAAATAAAAATTTACTATAAATTTGCTTTGTTGTTTTTTTATATTTTACGCATTTATTTGATTACTTGTCTTCGGCTCTCGCATAGAATATGGACTTCAAGGAAAGTAGAATTTTCTTTGCTTTTCTCCGTTCACTAAAATCAATGATGAGTATTTCGGTTCCTACAATGAATCTGGACCTTTTCTTTATGCACGTGTGTTTTGTAGACATTTCCTAAATTTATTGTTATCGGGATAAGGCTAGTACATAAACTTTGGACAGAAAATCTTAAGTTTTCATTGTGTCAGAAATTTGCATGTTGTTTTTAATCACTTTTTCAAAATTTAATGATAATCTCAAAAATTATTATTAAAATTACAAAACGTTTCTTATTTTAAATCCATTTTTATATTATTTGCAAGTTTGTTACTATTTATAAATAAAATATTATTAAACCTACTTTTTCTTGTCAATATGGGTCACAACGGGCCAGCCTGTTAACCCTTAATCCCCGTAAAATGGCAACTACACATTTGTGATAGAGAATGTTTGAACCCGTGACGGCAAGATACACAAGGCACGCCAAAAAGAGGCCATAGAGACTAATTTCTAACAATATGCAATATGTTGTAAACTAAGAGAAAGAGACAGAGCAAATCGTGTGTAACTTGTATTATTCGTAAGCTTAAGGGAGTTCATTTATATAAAGATTACAACCGACCAAAAAAGGTAATATCCCAAAACATAGAAAAAGGAAAATCTCAAAAATCAACATACAATAGGTTTTCCCAAAGTCGGCTAACCCTAATCCTATTTCGACTAGGATTACAAAACCTCTATGGGCTTGATTTATACTTGGATCGGTAATAGATGGGCCGACCACTAGCCCATCGACCATGACCCATCTAGAGGTTATGATCAATCCACTCGATTCATAACACTCCACCTTGGATGTCATAACTGTATAATACACCGTAAGTGTTGCCTCATTAAAACATTTGGCCTGGAAACCCCAATGGGATAAAACCATAGCTAAGGAAAACGAGTACAACGTGTATTACTCCCCTTATTTAGTACCTCACTGAAGATCTTTCAATCTTCTCATTCCAATTTGATGCAATAGCTTCTTTAGGGTCGAGGTTGGCAATGACTTGGTGAACAGGTCGGCTGAGTTGTCACTGGATCGGACATGAACTACTTCGACCTCGCCTGCTTTCTGCAACTCGTGGGTAAAGAAGAACTTGGATAGTATGTGCTTCGTCCTGTCTCTTTTAATATATCCATCTTTGAGTTGAGCTATGCATGTTGCATTGTCTTCATACATTATGGTCGGTTCCTCCTTTCCATCGACCATTCCACAATCTGATCGGATGTGCTGAGTCATTGATCTCAACCAAACACATTCTCGGCTGGCTTCATGTATGGCTAGGATCTCGGCATTGTTGGATGATGTAGCTACAATAGTCTGGTTCATGGACCTCCAAGATATAGCCGTTCCACCAATGGTAAACACATAACTTGTCTAAGATCTAGCATGGTGTGGATCTGATAGGTAACATGCATCAGCAAAACCAACTAAACTTTCTTGTGATTGGTTAGTATAAAATAATTCAAGATCTTTCATTCCTTGTAAGTACCGAAGGAAATGTCTAATCCCATTCCAATGCTTGTTGGTCGGACATGAACTAAATCTCGACAACAAATTAACTACAAAACATATATCTGGGCGAGTGTGGCTTGCGAGATACATCAAGGCTCCTATGTCACTAAGATATGGTACTTATGAACCAAGTATTTCTTCATCATCCTTCTTTGGACCATATGGGTCGGTTTTTGGACTCAGTGATCGAACCACCATGGGCGATAACAATGGATGACATTGGTCCATATTGAATCTCTTGAGTACCTTTTCATTATATGTCATTTGATGCACAAGGATTCCATTGTTTATGTACTCAAGCTGTAATCCCAAACAAAACTTTGTTTTACCTAGGTCTTTCATTTCGAATTATTTCTTGAGATATTCAACTGTTTGGGATATCTCTCCAGATGTTCCTATGATATTCAAATCATCAACATATACTGCTATGACCATAAATCCTTTGTTCTCAAACTTCTTTACGAATATGCATGGACTGATCGGATAATTCTTGTATCCTTCTTTCACTAAGTATTCACTCAGTCCATTGCACCACATTCGGCCACTTTGCTTCAGTCCATAAAGGGATTTGTTTAGTTTGATTCAATGTTGTTCTCGAGAACTATTCTTATCTTTGAGCTCAATACCATCTAGAACTTTCATGTATATCTCATTATCCAGTGGACCATATAAGTATATGTTACTACATCCATTAAGTGTAAATCCAATTTCTCTCTTATAGCCAAACTTATAAGGAATCGGAATGTAGTAGCATCCACCATAGGGGAATATGTTTCCTCATAATCTATTTCTGGTCTCGGTGAGAATCCTTGTGCAACGAGCCTTTCTTTATATCTCACAACTTCTCCATATTCATTTTTTCTCACAAAGACCCACTTATATCCAACTGGTTTAACATCATATGGTGTCCTTATAATTGGACCAAACACATTTATCTTCTTTAAAGAGTTTAACTCCACATTTATGGCTTCTTTCCACTTAAGCCAATCTGATCTACGAGTACACTCTAATATAGATGTGGGTTCTTGATCCTCATTCAAATCCATAAGTTCAAGTGCTACTTTGTATGCAAATATATCATCTATGTCGACATCTTTTCTGTTTCATTTCATTCCATACATAAGATAATTGATTGAGATCTCATTGTTATCAATATCCTCAGTACCTAGAAGTTTGGCGTCCCAAACATCCTTATTAGGTCCATTCTGATCGACCTGGTCTGTTATAGGTTTGGCCATGGTCGGTTTGACCATGGGCTGTCCGACTGTGGTTGGTCCAACCACGGTCGGTTCGACTATTGTTGGGTCGACCATCTCGATTGCCTCGATTTTCTTCTTGCACCTTTCTTAACCTTTCTAGGAACCTTATCTTTGGAACCAATTGGTCTACCACATTTGAGACGTGTGTTAGACTCTGTAGCAACTTGACTTTGTCTTTCTTGGACATCACTTTTTACTGGTGCATTACAAACTGGTATATGTGACTTTGTCACTTTCTTTGGGTCAGCAAATGAGTCTGGCAACTGATTAGCTAGCTTTTGCAAATGTATAATCTTTTGGACTTCTATATCACATTCTTTAGTCCGAAGATCTTACCAAGACACTGATGGACAATTCCATTCTATTTCTTTTACCAGTTTATTATTCCCCCTAATGTTGGATAGTTTGACTCATCAAAATGGGAATCTGCGAACTTGGCCTTAAATAGATCTCCCGTGGTTGGCTCAAGGTATTTGATTATGGTGGGAGAATCATATCCAACATATATTCCCATCCTCCTTTGAGGTCCCATCTTAGTTCTCTGTGGTGGAGCAATTGGTACATATACTCCACATTCAAACGTTTTGAGATGGGACACGTCTGGCTCATGACTCGTGATCAATTGGGATGGTGAATATCTATGCTCACTAGATGGCCTGATGCAAATCAACTCGGCTGCATGTAAAATTGCATGTCCCCAAGCAGATACTGGGAGCTTCGACCTCATGAGTAATGGTCGAGCAATTAATTGGATTCTTTTAATGAATGATTCGGCTAAACTGTTTTGTGTATGGACATGTGCCACATTATGTTCCACACTTACCCCCATAGACATACAATAATCATTAAAATCTTGTGAAGTGAATTCACCAGCATTATCTAGACGTATAGTCTTTAAAGGAAAGTCTGGAAAATGAGCATTTAATCTTATGATTTGTGCAAGCAATCTTGCAAATGCCAAATTTCGTGTCCACAATAGGTATACATCCGACCATCTGGTCGCTGCATCTATAACGACCATGAAATGTTTAAAAGTCCCACAAGGGGGGTGTATTGGTCCACATATATCTCCTTGGATTCTTTCCAGAAAATTTATAGTTTCCTTAGTCACTTTGACTGGTGATGGCCTATCAATGAGTTTCCCTTGTGTACATGCTACACATGTGAGATTCTTTGGGATAACTCGTTTGTCTTTCAAGATGTGCCCTTTAGTATTCATTATGAGTTTTCGCATCATGTTTGAACCAGGATGGCCAAGCCTATCTTGCGATAAAGTGAAATCATCAGTGAACCTTTTGTCCACTGTGGCATTAGCCTCTATCATACTAGTCGTAGCATAGTATAGACCAGTAGAGAATGCAGGTATAGTTTCGACCACTTTCTTATGGCCTTGGCCGTGGTCGACAATCTGAAGGAACTCTTTGTTTCCTTTGCCCATTGGTTCAATATGTTATTCATTCAATCTTATATCTTTGAAACTTAATAGGCTCCTTTTAGAGTTGGGCGAGTATAGATCATTCTCTATCTCTAAGTGTGTGCCATTAGGCAATAAGACACTAGCCTGGCCATGGCCCTCAATAAGGCTCGCTGTACCCGCAATGGTACTTATATTGGCATTTTGTAAGGTCAAGTCTATGAAATATCTTTTGTCTTTTAGAATGGTATGGCTTGACCCACTGTCCACAATCAGTATGTTCGTATCATCTTTCATTCTATCAAATAGAAAACCATTCATCTTATTATAAATTTAAAAACCAAAAACATTCAAGTAGTATAGCAAAGAAACATAATATCAAAGAAAGCATGAAACAAAACTAAAACAAAACAAGGTTTGATGCCGAAATCAACTAGACTTTTTAAGACAATCAGAAGTTTCATATTCCATGAGATCATCTTGATCATGATCGAAAACACCATTATCATCTTGGATCAAATGGGCTTCTGGATTCTTCCCTTTGATACTTTCTTGGTATAGATCAACAAGGTGCCTGGGAGTCCTACAATTCTTTGTCCAATGATTTCCCATACCACATCTATGGCAAACTGATTTGGTCGAGTGTGGTGGTTTGAATGGTGTACCACGACCACCTCTGCCTCGACCATGGCCGAAACTGGGACCAGGACCACGGTTATTGTGGTTCCCTCGACCAAGGTTCGAGTAACTGTCTCGACCATATGAGCTATTGTGCATTCGGCCACGACCATTTCATCCACCACGGTTGTGACAGTGTGGTCTGTTCTAGACATGGTTACTTTCCTTGGTTTCTTTCTTCTCATTCGTGGCCTTGTTGGCTTCTGGTAATGGGGTTGATCCAGGAGGTCTCATTTCACTGTTCTTCATCAACAATTCATTGTTTGTCTCAGCCAATAGAAGACACGAGATCAGATCAGCATAGGTCTTAAAGCCCTTTTCTCTATATAGTTGTTGTATGAACATATTGCTGGTGTGGAATGTTGAGAATGTCTTCTCCAACATGTCATTATCAGTAATGACTTCACCACATAGTTTCAATAGAGAAACAATGTTGAATAGGGCTGAGTTGTATTCGTCCACAGACTTATAGTCTTGGATCCTTAGCTTTCTCCAATCAAATAATGCCTTAGCAAGAGCACCGTTCTTTGGTGATCATATCTCATCCTTAACTCATTCCAGAGATCCAGAGGATTCTCAATGGTTAGGTACTGATCTTTGAGACTCTCAACAAGGTGATGGTGTATTATGAGTATTGCTCTGTATCAATCTTTCTCACTTGATTCATTGTTCTTGACAATACATTCGCCAAGTCCTTTAGACTTTAGGATAATCTTTGTATCCAATGCCCATTGTAGGTAATTTTCTCAAGAGAGATTTAGGGCTGCATAGTCTAGGTTGTTGAGTTTCAACATCTGAAACTATATATCAATTTAGATTTCAATCAATCCGATCATATATCAATCAAGTCTATCGATCATGCATTCAAATGATTCGACCAAGTTAAAATTTATGCATCAAGTGTTCATAACTTATCAAACAATCAAATTTATGCATCATAATATGGTCGAGTCCTAAGTCTATATGGTCGGATTGGGTTTTAAGGTCATATCGCCTAGGTTCGGTTGTCCTACGGGTTAGATTAGATCAAGACATGTTTTGATTCGGCCAAACAATATTTAATCAAGTAATCTATCAACCTAACTCACATACAAGATCGATTAAGAATTAGGGTTTATGATTCTAGGGTTTGGCCTACACGGTTCTAGGGTTAGGGTTTTACATTAGGGATAATTCCCTAATCAACCTAACAATCGTCTAAGGTTTTAGATATGAATTAAGAATCATTCTATCAACCTAATACATTTATTATCAGTCCATATAACAACCTAATACAACCGAATCAAAATAATATCAAGTATGGAGTTCTAGGGTTTCAATCGATTTGGGGTTTTAGGGTTTGTGACTTAATCGATTAGGTTTAGGTTTTAAATCAACCTAGATAGAAATCTAAATTGGCCAAATCAATAATCAAACAACCTCTAATTACAAATCAATCAATTTAATCCAGTAAAGTCTTTTAGGGTTCGATTTGCACATTAATATATTTGATTAGGGTTTAAAACAATCAAACCATGATTCAAGCATTCTATCCATCAACTTAACGACTTATTTCTAAGTTCCAAATCGGTTTTAGATCTTAGTGTTTAATCAAGGTTCATTCGATTCTTATGGTTTTAGGAACTAGGGTTCATCGAGTTACCTTTGTCTCTTATTGGCTTGAATCGGACCACCAAGAGATCGGGTTGCACAGATGGATTGATCGGATGAACCTCGGGTTGCTTGGATCAATTTGGTACACAAATGGGTCCTCAGATTGCTTGTGTTCTTCGTGGATGAACTACGGTTTCCTTTTCTTCTATCGGATTGAGCAAAAAGGAAATTCTTGGCCGCCTAGGGTTTTGATTGAGAAAGAGATGAAGGAGACTAGGGTTCTATCGATGGCTTCTTAGCTTAGGGTTTATGGAATCAATCGTGATGATAACGTGTTGTAAACTAAGAGAAAGAGAGAGACAAATCGTGTGTAACTTGTATTATTCATAAGCTTAAGGGGGTTCCTTTATATAAGGATTACAACCGATCAATAAAAGGAAATATCCCAAAACATAGAAAAAGAAAAATCTCCAAAACCAACATGTAATAGTTTTCCCAAAGTCGGCTAACCCTAATCCTATTTCGACTAGGATTACAAAACCTCTATGGGCTTGGTGTCTACTTGGTCGATAATAGATGGGCCGACCACAAGTCCATGGACCATGATCCATCCACTATGACCCATCTAAAGGTTATGATCAATCCACTCGGTTCATAAGACAATAGTATTTTTGGACTTGTTAGTTTTCAAATCACACCCGCGGCCATATGACTGTACAAAAACAATGTTGGTTGGTGTTAGCTATTCTTACAATCCTTTTTCTAGAATTAAATACTTCTAATATATCACTTGGTGGTAGAACAGTACGGATGTACGTGTGTAAATGTTCTATATTAAAAACAAGATAATTATATATAAACAAACATAATAATTTTTATTTTATGTGATATTATTTTGTTTATCTTGTACACGCGAGTATTTGATATATTTTTTTGCTAATCGAGTATTTTAATTCCACCGAGGTGGTCTAAACTAGAGATCCAAGAGGAAAAGGACTTAGCATGCACTGGTCATATCATATATTTTACTTTGAACGGTCTTCGGTATCGAGCTGAAGCACCACAATTAAATTACTCTAGTGGCCGGGATTCAAATCCAGACGGCGGTACTCACAGCCGTAAGCACTTTACTACTATTTATCTTGTTGAAGGTCAACTATTTATAGGGTATTTTTAATTAATAAAAATATATTTACATTTTAAATATAATACACTGATGATATTAAATTTAGCAGAATGATAACTCAATATGTAAAATAGATCAGAAATTTTTGGATCACATTCAATGAGGTTTGATGGACAGCTCTGTACATAGTTACAAGACAGAGGCCTTGAAAGGCTAGACCATAATAAAAAAATATGTGTCGAATAATGAGTCGTGGAGACAGATGTTATAAATAAAGTTTGTTTTAAAGATCAGTGAGTTGATGTTCTTAAAAAATTAGTAATGATGTCAATTTCTGTATTATAAGAGCATCTCCAACAAGCTTTTTCATTTTAAGTAGGATCTACCCTTAAAATAAAGGGACGAAGGCCTCGTTCTCCAACAATCACTTTCAAATATTACAAGTGTTAATAAAATTATTTTAATTGAAATATTTTTAAGAAAACATAACGATAAGTACTAAAATATAATATATAAAAAGTTATCCATGCAATTATGATACATATATAGTTGTAGGGACTAAAATGAAAAGTAATTAGTGTTTTGAATGGGTGAATAGTGCACCTTCAAATTATTTCCACTCCTTTAAAATTTGAAAGGATAAATGGCTGTTAGAATGCAAAACCCTTAATAAAATGAAAGAATGAAGGGCTGTTGGAGATGCTCTAAGTCTAATAATGTTAATAGGGCATATCAGACCAGTTCATTTACAAATGAGTTGGACTCATTTGGGCTTTCGACGGGTGAGTATTATTAAAGTGGAGCTAGGGTTAAAAATTTGCTACAACGTTAACAAACTCGCAAACAGAAAGAAACAGAGGTGATCAGAGTCTTCGTCTTCTCTGGTGGTTAAGCTGAGTCGCCGGCGTCGCGAGGAAACTTTCTTGACATGAGCACGATTGTCTACTTTTGTGGTATTACATTGGTACTTGAAACAAGAGTAGTAGTGATATCAGACAATCAAATTGTACTAAGTAGATTGATACTTTATAATCTACACCGGTGGATATTTCTCATAAATCTTAGTGCAATTAGAGCGCAAGAGACTCTCCCAAGAGGTAGTGACGAGATTCAAGAAGTGGAAAAACAAATTTTGAGTCTTGAGTATTTTTTTAAGTTTGATTTTAAACACAAACCAAAGTCTAACACAATGATAACAAGTGATATCAGAGCGCATGCTCGGTAATTCTGCATACTCAAGATAAGAAATCAAGAAAATTACTTAACATTCAAGAAGGAGACATTCTTAGCAAAAAGAGACTGCAGATTTAGGTTTGTAACTTATTTGTATAATTTTTGTGTGTTGTTGAGGATTTTGTAACTTGTTTCATCAGTATCTAGAACCGGATCAGGTTTGACAGTACATGTTAACACAAGAAGCTATGAAGATAACATGGAACCTACATAAGGACTTCTAAAGGTTGAAAAGTTTGATGGTCAAGGAGATTTTGGCATATTGAAGCACAAGATGTTATGTGCATTTGAGATTTTTGGTTTGAACTCGGTCATGGAAGAAGAATCAGTTACAGATGATGATGTTGACGAGACAGTTCTAGCTACAGAAGCTAAGCATGTTCCGAAGAAAGCTCACAAAGACAAGAATTTCAGAAGCTTGATTCAAATTATCTTAAGTTACCAGATTATAAGGAAGGTTCTGAAGGAGACTTTTGTCCTTGGTATTTTGAAGGAACTTGAAAGGGATTACCTGACTAAGTTATTACCTAATTGAATCTATCTTAAACTGCGATTTGCAAGCTAGAAGATGGATAATCAAAAGAAAACTAAACATAATTTGGATATGTTTCTAAAGTTTGTTAATGATCTCGAGAGCTTGTACATTAAGATTTCAGATGAGGATCAAAGAAAACTGAACTCAGAGAGAAGGGTCTTATACAATTTCAAGATCATAAGCTGATGGATTGTTTGTTGAAAATCGTAGGAAAAAGGCTTCTCCAAGCCTAGGTTCAACAAAAACAATAAGGGATGTTTCATATGTGGTAAATAAGGGCACTGAAGAGGGAGTGTTTGGATAAAGACAAGTTCAAGAGTAACAATAACTCTGTGAATGTGGCTTCAATCAAGTAGGGACCCTTTATATTTATAGAGCCATCATTTAGGATACAAGAAATTAATGGGCTACAGATTCAAGGATGACTTGTTCGATTAGCAGAAATTTACTGGTGAAAATGTGTTAATGCAAAATAACACTGTTAGATCAAATGAGTGAGGAATATCAAATTCAGAAGTCAGATGGTTCTGTTGTCATTCTTACTTGCATGACCTTGGGAGGGAATTTAATTTCATATGGCTGTTTAGAGAAGGATAGTTGCAACTATGTTGGAGGAAGCTATAGAGTGAAATTATTTAAAGATGGAATAGAAGTGTTAACAGGAACGTACACCAATGGTCTTTACTACTTTGAAGGGGCATTATTGACAGGAGAGAGTCATTCAGCAAACGTGGCAGTTTATGCTGCTCGGAAATGGCATTCAAGACTTGGTCACATCAGCCAAAACGGTATGGATTTTCTTGTTAAAAATGACTATTTTGAAGGAAAAATTAGGCAACTGGATTTCTGTGAAGATTGTGTGTTTGGCAAAGCTCACAAGCTAAGTTTTAAGAAAGATAAGCATACTTCAATAGAGGTTTTGGAATATGTACATGCTAATCTTTGGGCAGCTCCTTTCGTGGTTCCACGTCTGGACGACAAGCAGTATTTCATTAATTTCATTGATGACTACTCAAGGAAGGTGTGGATTTATTTTATAAAAAGTAAAGATGAAGCTTTCGAGAAGTTTAAGGAATGGAAGATTGAAGTTGATACTCAGACTGGTAAAAAGGTTAAGTGGTTGATAACAGACAATGGATTAGATTATTGCAACAACAGGTTTGATGAGTTGTGTAAGGATTAAGGTATTAAACGGCATAGAACGTTGCATATACTCTGCAGCAAAATGGAGTGTCACAAAGGATAAATCAGACTCTAATTGAAAAGATTAGACGTATGCTCTCAAAGAATGTAATGGGAGAGAAGTTTTGGGCAAAGGCAGTGTATACAACGATTTACTTAATCAATAGATCTCCAAGCTCAGCTATTGAATATAAACTGCTAGAAGAGTTATGCTCAGGTGTGAGGCCAGGGGTTAAACATCTAAGAAGTTTCGGTTGTGCAGCATGTGATAAAGGCTAAGACAAGTCCCATAATAGTTTAATGGTGTTTTATATGATACTCTCAAGGAACAAAAGGTTTACGAGTTTGGCTTTTAGAATAGGGTAAATGTACAAAGAGCAGGAATGTTATCTTGCACGGAGAAGAGGTCTTCAAAGGAATATTATTTGATACAACATATGAGAGACATAATGAAATAGAGATTGTTGATAAGGAAAGAACAACACCTAAAGAAAAGGAGAAGCGTGTATCCTTTGGTCCAAATTTGAATAGAGGTCCATCAATTAGAAAGCATGATTCATAGGCATTTATTTCAAGAAAACATGGTCAGTCAGAAAGTTTTGGTTCAAATGGAGAAGTGTCAAGTTTAGTGGATGATTTGGTTCATCGGGAAGAAAAAGCTGATGCATATCTAGAGGAAGAAAGTTGAGATTTGGATCACTACATTCTAGCGAGGGACAGGAGATGCCGAGAAATTAAGATGCCATCAAATTTTTGATGTGATTGCATATGCATGTCAGCTGCACAGGATGTTGAGTTAGATGTGCCACAGTCCTATCATGAAGCTATGAATTCAAAGGAAATAGAACATTGAAATTTTGGCAAATGAAGAAGAATTCTTTAGAAATGAATTTCACTTGGAATGTTACGAACATGCCATTGAAGAAACAAGTGACTGGTTGAAATGAGTTTATAAGAAGAAACCAAGTATCCCAAGTGTTGGGAAACCAAGATTCAATGCAAGGTTAGTGGCGAATGGTTTTTCACAGGTTGAAGGTGTTGATTACAATGAAGTTTTTGCACCAGTGGTTAAGCATGTTTCAATCATATTCATTTTATCACTCGCGGCAAATGAGGACTTATACGTAGAACAACTAGATGTTAAGACAACTTTCTGAAATGAAACCTTGGAGTAAGAGATTTATATGGAGCAGTAAGAAGGTTTCAAAGTTAAAGGAAATGAAGACATGATTTGTCTGTTGAAAAAAGTCTCTTTACGGTCTCAAGCAGTTACAAAAGCAGTGAAACAAAAGATTTGATGGTTTTATAAAGGAACATGGTTTCAGATAGAGTCCTTATGATCTGTGTGTATATGTGAAGGGTTATGATGTCTTCAAGAGTGTATATTTTGATGATATGTCGGTCATTTCAAATAATATGGAGGTTATTCAGAAACTGAAAGACAGTTTGAAATGTGAGTTCGAGATGAAGGATTTGTGAGATGCTGTTAGGATATTATGCTTTGATATTACACGAGACAGAAAAGTAGGAACATTGAAGTTGTCTCATGGAAAGTAATCTATACCTTCAACATGAGTGACTGTAAGGCAGTCACCATACTTTTAGTTTCATAGTTTAAGTGAGAAGGAGACAGAGGTTGAAGAAGGGTTTATGGCAGAAGTTCCTTATGAAAGTGTTGTGGGCAGTCTTATGTATGTAATGGTTGGTTCACGTCCAGATATAGCTCATGTTGTTGGGGGGTTTTAGCAGGTTTATGTGGAACCCATGAAGAGAGCACTGGGAGGTAGTGAAGTGGATTCTAAGATACATTCGAGGAAATACAATTTATGGTTTATGGTTCTAGAAGGATGAAGAATTCAGTGTGACGGATTTATGTGATGATGATTATGCTACAGATCTTGATAGAAGGAGGTCACTTACAAGTTACATCTCTTAAGTTGGAGGCAACACTATCAGGTAGAGGTTAGGGCTCCAACCAATATTATCTCTTTCTACAACTCAGTCGGGGACTATGGCATTAATAGACGGCTGAAGAGGCTTTGTGGTTAAAAGGGGTTTATAAAGATTTCAGTTATTTTCAAGGTTCAGTTAAGTTGAATTGCGATTCTCAGTCATCAGTCGTCCTAGCTAAGAAAGGAGGTTTTCATGAACAGACAAAGCATATTCATACTAAATACAACTTTATCATAGATGTAATTGCAGATTGAAGTGTTAAAGTCGTCAAGGTTCATACGTCCAGCAACCTAGCAAATATTTTAACCAAAAGCGTACCTGGAAACTTGTTGGAGAAGACTCTGGCATCCGTCAAGGTCTGCGACTAATACGTTCTGAGGGTTGGCTGCTGATTTACTCCGATATCTGGTACATATATGGTACTTGTATATGGTACTTCACAGCAAAAGGAAGAAGAAAAGGTCAATAAAAGAGGAGAATTATAGATCTTTAAAAGAATTTTGAGGATATTGAAATGCATACAAAGATCAAAGTTAGATCTATAAGGTTTCTGGATTGAGTGTTTTACCGGATAAGTCGCAAGTTGTTTCTGAGCTGGTTGTTGGTCATCGTCGTCTTCATTGTCGGTTTGAGAGGCAGAAGAGTTAAAGAAGAGTTGGGAAGTTCATCAGTTGAAGTCGGATATGTGTCAATAACCGGAGGAATAGTACTTGATTTTCTATGACGCTTGCTATAGTTAATTGCGCCCTCCTCTTCTAAACTATACTCGACCAACGCACCTCTCTCGACTGTTCTGATACTGATCCATAGGTATGGGCCTAGAGATGGGTCTGTAGCTAGGGTCTGAGTCCCCCAATAAAGCGTCAGACTTGGATGACCTTGGCCTTCATCTCCGTTCCCACGAAACGGCAGAGGCGATTAAACTCCTCCTGGTATTGCATAATGAACCTCTTGCCATGGGCCATCTGAAGGAATTTGCCTCCAATCGATCCCATTCTTTGATGGGAAGTACTTCTGATGAAACTCAGTTTCGGATTCGTCAAAGGTTCTGAGGCAACCGCCAGTACACTTCTCGACTATTGTCCACTAGTTATGTGCATCCCTATCTAGGAAGTGTGTGGCAATGTCCTTACTAACTAACCTATTCCTTCACTGGCTCCCCTCAATTGAATCGGCACTACCCATGAATCTCAAGCAAGGTACCCTGGTTTGACTAAGTCCGGCTTGAGGTGTGTGGATCTCCACCACATCCTCGTCGCCATTTCCAGAAGTTCGGCCAACAGGGATTCTCGTAAATACCGCTGATTGTGCACCAATTTGTTGAGTCGACTGCCCAGCGGTTATACCCCGACCACCTGAACTGCCTGAATAGGTTCATTGCAGCATCAACAATGAGCGTCGCGACCTGGACCGCTTGGACAGTCGGATCATTCGACTCGTTCGTTAACGGAGCATGAGGTGGAAATTTATTGTTGGAGAATTGAGCTCCCATAGTGGCCTTATCCTTGTTGGCACCCGAAGGCTTTACTAATTCTGTTCCGCCGAGTAGAGGTTCAACATTCACACGGCTTGTGTCACCCCCATGACTACGGCTGGTGCAACATTGACATTCTCGGTGCCATCGTCGGCCCCTCCAATAAAGTCGGCATCATCAACCTTCTCCTTTTCCTTCTCGGACTTTCCGGTCTTTGACTTACCCATATGTTAATACAGGTAGTATAAGTCCCTAAATTTGATGATAACTCATCCTAATGATGAGTTAGTCCAAACAAACCCTATGAAAACTTGTCCAAGGATGAGTTAATCAGAACAATCTATATACTACTAACTCGCATACTAGTTAGCACCCTAACCTAACTAATGTTAACTCGAGGATGATTTAACCCTTATCGGAAGACCTTTATCTGAATTAGTGGTGTTCTCCATACCCGAAACTAACAATCCTAGGACCTAAGCATTGTCTAATACGACCCAATCAGAACTCTTTTCCAAACGAATCTCACACGACTCGGACCGATTGGTGATCCGGGTCTAGTTAATTTATTTTAGGGTATTATCCTTTTAAGTTTAATATTCGAGTGAGGTTCTCAACCAAGTTTTCCCTAACTAATCAATCAATACGTTGAAGCAAATAAATCCATGTGGCCATATTGTATAATGCATAACGGATCTGATACATTGTAGTTTATAATTAATATTAATCCTATACAGTACTAGACCCAAACGACTCAAACACCACTCACACCCATCGCCACCTATCTTGCATCAACCCGGACCATCCTTAGAATCTGACACATTCAATGAAGCATAAGCAATCTAAAACATTGCTTAGTGAGGTGAATCATTCCGCCTACATAGTTAGTCCCAGAAATACCATCCTAACGTGACAATGGTCATAAGTCGTTTAAGCGACGATGAACACGGTCTAAACAACCCACTTGTTACTCTCCCTCATGGTTTTCTCATATGGTTCACTCCCAAGGGAAAGCTTTGGCGAGTTCATCCCATCCGTTAGCTGCCTAATACCAATCACGTAGCACCCTATGGACCCGATCGACCCAGTTGCTCTCGCCCAAGCATTCAAACATACTTATCGTCTATAGGCTAATATAGCTGGTTTGAGTAGTTTACATGAATTCACCAAACAAAGGTAATACAATTGACCTCAGTATCTTATTTATCGATCATGATAACACTGAATCAATCCAACCAAACAAATCCTAACCAACCCAAAGGCCATGACCACCAATCGGCCATTCACACACCTCTCTCTCTCTTTCTTTCTCTCTCTCAATTTCTTGGTGGTTTCTAAAGCAGAACTTATGCCAAATGGATAGAGGAAATGGGTATATATAGAGAAGTAGAAATGGTCAATGGGGCACAAATGGCCAAAGGTCGAATGGGTGTGAGTCCAACTCGTGACCCATCGCCCATGCCTTGTGTCCCTTCGCCCATTCCCTTACACCCCATCACCTATAACTGCCTCTAACCTAAACCTCAACCGCCCATGTCCCAAACCCAACCTATCATAAGCCTTAACCTAACTTGGACCGGTCCAACCTAACCTTAAACCATCAGACCCACCAACCTTGGGCCAGACCGAGCCAAATGGCCTCGGCTGGCTGAGCTGGTCCTTGTCAGTTATCTGGTCCTAGCTGACTACACTACAGTCAGCTAAGCTCAGCTACCTACACTCGTCCTAAGCTGACTACATTTAGCATGAGCTAAACAAGAACATGGTTTAGGTGGAAGAAACTACCCAAGCTTCTCATCCGACCTTTTTATTACGCATATGGAGTATCCGGGAGATGGTTCTATCAAAACCCCGACTACGGTTCATAGGACGTCTGCCTGGTTCTACGTAGGACCGAAGGTGTTACATCGAGTATTTTCTTTACGTTCGATTCAAACACAAAACAAAGTCAAACACAATCGTAACAAATAAGTTAACCATCTTTTTCATGATTTCTTGAACCAATGTGATTCTAGGGTTTTTGAATTACTGGTGTTTGATCAGCTCATCTCAATTCCGAAAAATTTAAGATTGTCTTAATCGAACTTGAAATTCGATAATCGATCTCTTTTTGCCTTAGAGTTTTAAATAATTTGGGAGTATTCAGTTATATGTAAATACATAGAAGAAAAACTTACAAGTTTGTTGGCCCACATGCTAACTGTTAAACAGTTGTACTCAATGTTCGGAAACTCTCTAGGCGTAACACGTGCGGTCAGTGTGGGCCTAGCGAGTTGAATAAATCGGAGAGTACACAGGGATGTTTTTCAAGTTAGACTATTATTTTATATATTTTGAAACAACTGTAATATTTTATCTGGTCTAGTTGTCAAAGTACTCGTTACCACATAGCAGACCAGAGTTCGACATAAAACAGAGTATTTTTTGGTTTATTTTATTGTTTTTGGTGTGGAGTAGATCTGTAATTTTGATTTCATCTTCTTTCCATTGTTCTGTAACCTAAACTAGATTTCATTTTGTTTTTTAGCTTTATTTACACCACTTTTTTCATCAAACAATCACCTATAATACCAATTGACCGTGATTTCTTTGGACTTTCTATGATTTAAGCTTCAACGATATCAAACAAACTATGTGTTTCAGGTAAATAATCGGCCGTGTTTTCGTATCGACTCTCTCGACGATCAAAACACGGGTTGCCGTATAATGCAACTGAATCACCTGAATTCGCCACGGTGACCACCTGCCAAACGACTTCTCGGCCGGTTAATCGTGCAGACGCCCCCATTTTATAATTGAGTTGTACATAGTGTACGTACAAGAATGTCAATAGAAGACATTCTTATTAGTATTGATGTTTTTATAAAACAGTATTGTATTGTTTAAAAAAGCAGTATTGTATTTTTTTCTTAAAACAGTGTTCATGTTTTTTTTAAAAGCAGTTTTGATGTTTATATGATCCCACCATTTATTTAGAATTAAAACATAAAAATTTATAAGATTAGCATCTAAATGTATTAAAACCATAGTTGTTGGTGGGCAGGATGTTTGTTTTATTTGAATATTATTGTCTTTTTATGCGAATTCCTTAAACTAAGTCCATTAGCAATTAACATATAAAATAATATATTATAAACAGATAGTTGAAACTTGTGACCCTCTTTTACAAATTATACATTTTTTATCAAAATAAATTATACATTAATATGTATGGTTACCACGTCGATATATATATATTAACCTCCATTTAAGCTATTAATTTAATACATCGGGCTCAGAAAGGAATTATATATATATATATACTTTATCCTCTACTTAAGCTATTCATTTGTTCCAGTCTAGTTTCCGAGACCACCTTAAATATGAGTAATATAATAGTTGTTTGATGCCAAAAAAAAAGCTATTCATTTGTTAGAAATGAAAGATTTCTCAAAGCTAATGCACTGTCCTGACGCATTCTCATATTTCTTTATCACTTTCATTATTTCTTCACCTTCACGGGTTCCGCCTTCCAGAAGAAAAAGTTATCAACAGCAAAGAGAAGGTGAGATATCGAGGGACATGCGTGTGAAACCCGCATCCATGTTATCTTCCCTTGGTTCTCAGCATGATTAAGAAGGCAAACGAACGCTTCCATGCATAGAATAAAGATGAAAGGAGACAAATGATCTCTTTGTCGTAGTCCTCTTTTCGGGACAATGTTTCCTCTTGACTGACTATTCATGTGTACTTTGTACTTAACCGAAGTTATGCACCGCATGATCCAATCTATCCATATTTCTGAAAACCCAATTTTTTGCATCACTGCTTGGATGAAGGTCCATTCCATTCAATCATACGCTTTACTCATATCCGTCTTGATAGCCATCCTTTTCTTCGTCCATTTGGTTTTGTTCTCAACGCATGAAACATTTCTTGTGCAATCATAACATTGTCTGAAATTTTTCTTCCAGCAACGAACGCCTATTGAGTTTCTGATATTAGTCCTGGTAAAATTTTATTTAATCTCTGGCATAGGAATTTGGAGATTATCTTATAGCTAACATTGCACAGACTAATAGGCCGGAATTCGGACATCTCATTTGGTTTATTAACCTTAGGGATGAGACATATATTTGTACCGTTTAATCCATTAGCCATTGCTCCTTCAAAAAAAATTGATTAACCATAAAGGTTAAATCCTCCTTTACAATATCCCAAATTTTTCGTAGAACAATGTTGTCATTCCGTCTTGCCCAAGGGCTTTCTCTGGATTCATTGAGAATAGAGCTAATTTAACTTCCCATTCCGAAATCGGGCCTGTGAGTTCCTCATTTTATGTCCATGTAATCTTTGTGGATACCTTCGATAGAGCCTCATTTATGTTTTCCGGGTTGGATGACCCAAATAACTCTCGAAAGTAGCTATGGCTACTAGACCACCATCATCTTCCACTACATTTCCATAAGAATCGAGAAGCTGAGTGATTTTGTTTCTTGCCCTCCGTTGCTTTGTTAGTGAGTGGAAAAAATTTGTGTTTCGGTCGCCTTCTCTAAGCCAAAAGATTTGACTCTTCTGTTTCTAGAATATCTCTTCTCCTTACGAGCATCAGATAGTTCCTTTAGAGCCTCAGCTATTTCCTCAGTTGTGGCATCATCATTCAGGTATAGCCCCTCCACTTTTTATTTGAGATCCTCCACCTGTTTCCATGAATTTAAATCATGTTGTCTCCTCTATTGTCCTAAGGTTTTGCGACAACTTGATATGTGCTCCATAATATTTGCACTAGGGGAAAGTTCTGAAGATTTCCATTTCTCCAAGATGACTTGCCGTAATTCCTCATTATCAATCCACCTCTTATCGAATTTGAACGACTTTGATTTTCTCACAGGTTTCGATAAGATATTTGCAAGAACCGGACGATGATCCGATCCCTAGAGCCGAATATAATTTACCCCAGTATGTGGGAATTTCTCATGCCCACTCCTTATTACCAACAACTTTGTCTAATCGAAATCTTACTATGGTTCACCCTGCCATTTTTCCAACCCATGATAACATATTTCCAGAACATGGAAACTCCAGCATTCCACAATCATTAAGCATTTGTTTGAAAGTTAAAAAATGAGCTGTCTGAGAGAGGTCTTCCTCCAACTTTTTCATTATGACTTGTTATTTCATTAAAGTCGCCAATCATAAACCATGGTCCAACTCTTGTAGTTAAGAAACGCGTAACACGTTCTCACACTTGGTCTCTTTGTTTTAACACGGGGTCACCATACACAAATGTCATATAGACTTTTATTCCATCAATGATTGCCTCTACATCAATCATTCTGTTATTTGAAAACAAAACCTTAATTTGAAATTCTTCCAAAGAAAATAAACCTAAACCACCGTTGAGGCCAAGTGGCTCAACGGTAAACAAACGATCAAATCCTAAATCGATCTAGATGTTTTGCAACATTGACCTATTATTCTTTGTATCAAGTAGGAACACAAGTCATGGGCGATGCTTCTGACACATCTCCTTAAGGCGTCGAACTGTGAGGTTGTTCCCAATCCCTCAACAGTTCCAATTGATCGTCTTCATGGCTCTGTGTTCGATGAGTTTTTAGGCCTCATCGCATCCTCTTTTTTGCATGCTTATCTCTCATCTTCTTCTCACTATGTCGTCCAGATTTACTTGCTCCACTAGCCATATTTGATCCATGAGACTTAGATCGTTTGCTTGGAGATCCCGACGAATGAACTCAAGTTTCTTGCTTAGAAATCCCATGGGAGAAATCTTTTTGGCGCCTAGTTTCACCGCTCTCGTTGCCTTCTTTCCTAATTTTGATCTCCTTTCCACAAAATATAATGGTTTTGGCCATTTAGATTCAGATTCCAAGAGCTCCTCTCCCAGTAAATCATCCTCATTGGGTTTGAACCCAAGCATTCCATCATCTTGCTCTGCCACTTCCACATCATCCAATGCCCCAATGATCTGATCATCCCTATTCCCAGCCGCAAGTGTAGGTGAGAAGGATAGTGCTCGAGAAGCTCCCTTGCTATGGATAGTTACATTACCATCCATAGAATTTTCCTCTGCTGATGGGGTCACAATCTTACTCGCTATCATCCTTCTTTGTTGAAAATCCCCACTCCTTTGTTGCCTATCAGGAGATCCAGGTATAGTTGATATGTGTTCATAAAGAACAATATCTAGTGCGGCATCACAAGTATACTCACGAGAGACAGCAGAGTCCCCCTTCCACTCATCATGTATAACAGACCCCTTCTTACCCACCTCATTAACCATATTAGCCGCTGGTTTAGCTCTACATCTTTGATCTTGTTTGCGATGGTATGGTGCATACCGACTTCCTCCAAATCGATTGCTTCTATAGTAGTCATTTCAATTCCTCAAAACTTTGTCATCCCAACGGTACTCATCCCTATCCCTAGAGTGAGAAAGGTTGTGGTTATTCTCATAATGTTGCTCTCCTATGTCGTGTCGGTATGAACTCTCCTCTTTATGATCCAGACCTTTCTTTTGCCTCAAGAACAGCCTGGCCTCCTGGGGGTTATCATACTCTTCATGTGCCTGAGACTGCAAAATATGACGCTCAGATGGGGCATGAACTCTAGAAAAAACATCAGGATGCTCTCTCGGAGGCTGTAGCCGAGTTTGGATGCTTGTCGACGGAAAATATCCTTTCTCATGGGACAGTAATCCACAAATAGCGCAGTGTTTAAACAGCATATCATATTTATTCTTGATGGTAACCTCATCCTCTTCTGGTGATTGGACTTTCCTTAGAATTTTAGTGGCCGGCGAGAGTCTATCTCTATGAGCATACGACCCTCACAGTGTATATACTTCTTCAATTCTCCCACCAATGGTTCTCAAGTTTTTGTTTGTCCATAAGTGTAGAGGACAGCCAACCAGTTGAACCCAAAATGGGATTACCCATGCATAGTCATCGTGTACTATTGGTTCCCATCGGACCAACACGAACATACATAAGTTGAAATGAAACGGACTCTGTCGAATAACAGAGTTTAGGTCATCCTCAGAGCTGAAGTTAAAAAGAAACTTCCCATTTCCCAAATCATTTGCTATGATCCTATCATGTAAACCCCACTAAGATGGCATCGTTTGAAAAAGTTTCTCCACTTTTTGTTTATTCGGATTTAGGGTTTTCCCAATAAGACTTAAACGAAATTCTTCTATGACAAAAGCATCATCATGATCCGTTAGTTTTATTGGTTCATCATCATCGTCGTATAGCAGTCCCTTGCTTTTGATATCTGGTGAATGAGCAGACAACAATCTATGTGACCGCCCCATATGAAAACACCACAGGTGAACCGGAGTCAATTAATGCCAAAGTTGTTTTATGGTCAATCCAATACACCAAACAATGTATTAGGATAGCACTAATCAGCCCATGTAAAGTCCATAATGTAAGCATTTGTGTATACCCAAATATGTCGAAGCAGAAGAATTGTCGTGATGGCTGGACAATGATCGTATACGCCAAATAGTGATTTCACTACAATTCACCAAAAAGACGAGTTAGAAAGCACGGAGACTTCTTCGTAAACGCAGAGAAGAACGCCGAAGCCGATGGCTTAACAACCAGAGAAGAACACAGATATCGTAACAGAAAAGTGCACGAAGACTTCGTCAGAAAAAAGAGAGACGGATAATGAGAACTAGAGACAAAGATTGCATGAATCAACCATCTCCTCTCAAAGAGAATACAGGTATACAAATTTCAAGGGATCTTCCAAGTTTGGTTTGCGACAAGAGTCTATTCAACATGTAACTCGATTTAAACTAAGCCTTTTGTCAAAAAGAAAAACTCGATTTAAACTCATTTGACACTGGTTTTTATATCTTTCTATAATGTTAAAACAACACAGTATAAGAATACAAATATACAATCGAAGAAAACTCCTAGTAAACGATATAAGCGGCTGAATTCATACTTAGTCGTTTCATTATCATTAAATATTTGAGAATCTTATTATAAAACAATTTATAAGCACAAAACAAGATAACAGTATATTCTACTTTAGATTCCGATATAAAGTCACATACGTTGTTGACTTTGGAGATAATTTGGTCTATAAGTAGCAGACACCTTTTCTAACATTGAGATAACTTATAGTCAATACGTCAACAATTTTAAGAAACCCGACTACCAAAAAACCTCACCAAAAGCATAAAGGTTAGCTAATTCCGCTGATTTCATGATTAGTAATGTGGATTTTTATTTTGTATACTTTTTAAAAAGTTGGCACCAAATGTGTGAGCGCGATAATAACTTTTCCGTAAGTCCAAATTACTGAAGCTTCATAGAAAGAAAAAAATTAATATATATGTATGTATATAAAACTAGAAAACCGAGTCTACGTTATTATTTCTGGAAACGTTTTTTTTTTTGACAAATAATTTCTGGAAACGTTCGAACTAGATTTTTCTCGATTCTTATGCCACAACGATAAATCATTTGTTTTCTAATCAAACATGAAAAAATATATATATAGCTATAATGTTTGTTATTGTCTTTGTAGATAATCTACCTGATAAGTCGATGGTTGAAAACCAACATCTAGGAGTGCTCAATGCACTAGATGTAGCCAAAACACAGCTTTATCATTTCACAGCAATTGTTATTGCTGGAATGGGTTTTTTCACCGATGCCTACGATCTTTTTTGTATCTCAATGGTCACAAAGCTGTTAGGCCGCATCTACTACCACAAGGCCGGCACAGAGAAGCCAGGCAAACTCCCACCAGAAGTGGCGGCTGCGGTCAATGGCGTGGCGTTATGTGGGACACTTATGGGTCAACTTTTTTTCGGGTGGCTTGGAGACAAACTAGGCCGAAGAAGAGTGTACGGAATTACTCTGATCATAATGATTATTTGCTCTCTCGCCTCCGGTCTCTCCTTTGGAAATAGTCCCAAAGGGGTCATGACCACTCTTTGCTTTTTCAGGTGCTTATAACATAATATAGCTATTACTAAAACGGAAATTTTTGGTTTTAATGATTTATTTTCAGTTCACGAGCGACATTTATTTAAACTTCAGTTTTATTCTTACAAAACTGTTTAGTTAATTATAGAAAAATCAGATAACTTTTTTCTTTTTGAAAGATGTATATTAGAAAGTTAATTAATCAATATTATAGACATATATACTGATATATATATTATTAATTTGGGTGAAAATATTAATACATGGTAGTATTAAAAATGATATATATTATTAATTTGTGTGAAAATCTTAATACATAGTAGTATTAAAAGGGAAGAAATTTATAATTGCATATGAAGACGATGATATTAGTTACTAAAATAAATTGGTATTTTTGGAAATTTTGAAAAAAGGTTTTGGCTTGGATTTGGTATTGGAGGTGACTACCCACTCTCAGCAACGATAATGTCGGAATATGCGAACAAGAAGACTCGTGGTGCGTTCATCGCGGCCGTGTTTGCCATGCAAGGGTTTGGGATCTTGGTAGGAGGCATCGTTGCGATAATATTGTCGAGCATTTTTGATCACCAATTCCCATCGCAGATCTATAGTGTAGACCCTGACGGCTCGACGGTACCTCAAGCTGATTACTTATGGCGTATCATTCTTATGGCAGGCGCTCTGCCCGCGACTATAACCTATTATTGGCGAATGAAAATGCCAGAAACTGCTCGTTACACCGCTTTAGTTGCCAAAAACATTAAACAAGCCATACAAGACATGTTGAAAGTCTTGCAAGTGGATGTTGAAGCTAACAAAGAAATAGCTCAGCAGATTGTTATAGACCCAAAGTCAGACTATGGTTTGTTCTCCAAGGGATTCCTTAGACGCCATGGGCTTCCTTTCCTCGGAACTACCTCCACCTGGTTTTTGCTTGACATTGCGTTTTACAGCCAAAATTTATTTCAGAAAGAGATATTTTCTGAGATAGGATGGATCCCAAAGGCAACTACGATGAATGCCATTCACGAAGTTTACATGATTGCTAGAGCACAGACCCTCATTGCGCTATGGAGTACCATCCCAGGTTACTGGTTCACCGTCACATTTATTGATATCATGGGAAGATTCATGATCCAACTAATGGGATTCTTCTTCATGACCGTATTTATGTTCGCTTTGGCTTTACCCTATGATTACTGGACCAAACCAGGCAACGACATCGGATTCGTTATTCTATACTCCCTAACTTTCTTCTTTGCAAACTTCGGTCCGAATGTAACTACATTTGTTGTGCCTGCCGAGATATTCCCAGCTAGGTTGAGAACCACATGTCATGGAATATCAGCTGCAGCAGGAAAGGCAGGAGCTATCGTGGGCGCGTTTGGTTTTTTGTATGCAGCTCAGTCAAAGGATAAGACCAAGACGGACGCAGGATATCCACTGGGTATTGGTGTCAAGAATTCGTTGATTGTGCTTGGTTTTGTTAACTTTTTTGGCATGATTATGACGTTTTTAGTGCCAGAATCTAAAGGCAAGTCTCTTGAGGAGCTTTCGGGTGAGAATGTGAACGATGAGACGGCTTCGTCCATGGTCCCTACCTCCGGAAAAGAACTTGAGGCATAAATAATTTTGCCTTAACCAAAATTCTGTAGTTATTTAGTTCATTATATTCCATGTAAAAAATTTGATGGGCAAATCATATTAATGAGCTGTTTGTTTTCAGTAACGTGTTTTATATCACAATTTATTAAAATAGAATAGTATAATAGGAATCAATTGGTTTTTCTTTACTTGTATCTCATGGATTAAATTTCAAAAAAAAAAATCTAATTTGAATGAATGGTAATTATTTACCTTTTATTTCTTTTAACCAGAACAAAAAAGTAATTCAAGAATCAAAAATACATCAGACATAAAAATAATATATCATTAGGGGGTTTATCAAATAATTTATGGGAAATTGTCAAAAATGTCACATTTCTATTAACACTTTTCATGTTTACCTTAATCACTTTAACTTTTATTTTAAGAACAAAAAATATACTTATAACCTTAGGGTTAATGAATTTAAAATTTAGGATTTACAGTTAAGGGGTGGGATAGAGTTTTGGAATGTGAAATTTAGGATTTTAATTAATCAAAGAGTCTTTTACCTCTTAAAAATGAGGGTATTTATGTAAATGTCTATTTAGTGAAGGTAAAAATGAATAATGCTACCACTAATAAGGTAAAAATGAAAAATTCCCCATTAGAAAATTACAAAATCCTACATACATTTTGAAGATTTGTTTTAAAAATAAAAATTAAAAATAATAAAAATGCAATTAAATAATATTTCAAAAATTTTAAAATATTATTATATCTCTATTATTGTATTATTTATTTTTTTATTATGATTTATGAGTTATGACCATCTTATAAAAAATTTACCAAAAATATTAATATGTAAATGTTCGTATGACAATTAGTTTCAATACATATCATTATTTTCTTTCAAAGTCAATAGAGTGAAGACACATGTCAAATCAATCCTCAAATAATGTCTAAGTGATCATTCTCGTGCATCCAACTTTTTGTATTAAATACACACTTATACTATATACTTAAACTCACCCAAATTAATTAATGTTCCCTTCTTTATACTACTACTATATGTGTTTCTAAACAACACAATTAATCTCGTATCCAAACAATATAAAACTTTAGGTCCTATATTTTAATAACTTTTTTATTTATCTCATTTCAATGATTTGGATAAAATACTCAATTCATTTATGAAAAAAATTTAAAAAAATAAGTGTAACTATTTTTGCGGATTTAGATACTGCAAAATAATTTCATTAATTTAATATTAATTATATTGATGGATAATTTTGTTTATATTTTCATAAATATAAAATTGCTTTTATTTAAACTTAATAAAGTTTTTTTATTGGATTCTTTTTTTATATAAATTGTTTTTATTCTTAAAGCATATAATTATTTATGCGAGTTTATACTTGTTCAAGTTGACATCATTTTTATGCAAAAATAATGTAAGAGTCAATAAATTGACATAAAATAAGTTTTATAATTTAAAATTTTCAAATGAGTATATATCACACAATTAATCAAATCAATTACATAGATATTATTAAATATTTATAACAAACAAGTTGAAATAATATTTTTTTACAAATAAACAATATATCATTTTCCTATTTAATATGAATACAAAGAATATAATTATATAGTTTTTAAATACATTAAAATTAAAATGTTTACACTTTACTTATCAAAAATGTTACAATATATTAATTTTGTAAATTAGATTTTGGTGAAATATACACTTTTAAGTGTGGGTAAAAATCTAGTTTTGTATTATATATAGAGAGAGAGTAAATAGAACACTTATGAATGAAAGTAATATTGACTTCGTATATCTATATTTCTGCAGATTTACATTTTAATTTTATTAAAAACAATTGATGGTTTTTATTTTTTTAATATAGTGGTTGACAAAATAATTTATTAATATTTTTATACTTGAAAATCTATAATTTAAATTTTATGTAAGCAATATAATTTCTATATATTAATAAAAATCTAATGTGGTGCAAAAATATATTCATCACGGTTCTACTTTGGTATCAACTTTTAATTTTAGGCTTTCAATGCTGTAAAAAAATTAAAGACTTTATCTTAAAGAAAACAAAACCATGTGTTTGGAGGCTTTAGAAAAGTTGTCCGATTACTAAACAAAATAATTAGAAAATGACTTTGAATGTTTATAGGAAACTTTGGAGACTTTTGAACTAATAAAGCATGATCAGGTAACATTCGACTTTGAAAACTTTATAATTGTGTTAAAGTCTTCAAAGTTTCTAAAGCCAATCTACCGATCATAACCAACATCAGAGAAGTGAAGAGTTACTCTTTTTGACAGAAAATCAAGCATAATCTTAATATTTTCTGGTTTTCTAAATATGTAAAGAACACACAAAGGAATAGAAACTTGTGAAATTATTTTTTAGGTCAAAAAAATACATACATACTTTAATAGGATAAAACAAATGTTCAGGAATTCGCTAAGCGTTAGTCGTACGGCAATTCTAGGCCTAGCGAATTATCAGGAAATCGGAGATAAATTGAGGAATACTCGAACCCTAGCTTTTAATAATTTATTTTATTTAATAATTAAAATTAAATATATAGTGTAATATATATGTATTGTAGTATGATAATTTATGTGTACTGATATTTATATTCATATTTAGCTTTAACAAGCTCCATTGTTAAATTTATATACACATACATATTATATAAATATTTAAATTCATAAATGAAAATGAATTCATAAGCAAAAATATTATAAGTATGTAATTCTTACAACTACCCATCTAAGATTTTGAAATATTTATTTCATTCACAAAATAAATCAAACCCGGATAAACAAAGGTGATTCTTAAAGAATTGACTCGTCTGACCAACATTTTATCTACTTTAAAATGGACCGCTTACAAAAATAAAATAAAAAAGAGCCAACACGTCTTGGTTTTGACAGATAGAAGATGATTTTGATATGCCTAAAAGTCAAACAAGAAATAATAATTAAAGAAAAAATACATAAACTTCAAAAGCATCTCCCACATTGGTAAGGAGAGCACAAGTGACTAGCATACTTCTGAGAGAATCGATTCGTCTGACAAACATTTGATCTAGTTTGAAGTGGATCGCTGACAAAAAAAATATTATATAATAAAGTAGGTTTTTTTTCTCTCCATGAAAAAAAATGACACCTGGCACCTAAAAAAAATCTATTAAATCTTATATAATAAAATAGATTTTTTTCTCTCCATGGGGAAAAATGACACCTGGCACCTAAAAAAAAATCTATTAAATGGACTGATTTTGTAATTTTATTGGAGTGGACAATTTATTTCCTTGCTGGCCCTGACTTATTAGTTGTCTTCGTTGCCTTGCTAACCCTACCTCGCTCCACCTCCCTCCTCATGATATTGTAACGTCTCTGAAGCACATTGAACCTCCTCATAAAATCTACTAATTTATGGCCTCCAGACCTACTCATATTATCTGTACATGGACTTTTGACAATTTCTTTTTGGAAGGAGCAAGAAAGGCAAGAAGACGACAATGAAACAAATCTGAGGTTTTCCTAATTATTATAGATTTCTTTCTTTTCAGTTTCTGAAAGTTTTGTATTTTTACTTAGAATACCTTGGAATGCGATGTTAATGAAAACAATATCAGACTATTGTATGTTTAGATAAGCACTAGAAATGGAAGAAGAATCATGATATGGAGGACTCTGGAAGGCATGAAACCATATGTACATTTCTTACGGATTTTTCCTTATTTTTCCTTTCATCATTTTATGAGCTGTAGTCCAGAAGGTGTTGAGAGTTTATGTTCGTGGATCTGCAAATGGTCGATCCAAAGGTAACTATTCTTACTGTCTACTTCGATTTAAAAGCATGTACACCTTCTGGATTATCCTACTTACGTGTGCTCCTATATGGCAGCAATCAACAAAGCAACATAGCTTATGTTCAGCCTCCGAGACACGGAAACCGTCGTCATGTACATCAGGTACCCTATGGCAGTCACAACCCTTCTGTATTCAGCTTCGTGTCAGTTTGATGGGGTTAGTTGTTTCTTTTCTTTTGTGTGTATTCACATGCCGATACTGAAGCCGGATTTAAATCCCTATATCAGATTTTAATTTCTATGTTTAACTAAGAAAGTTCTATTTGGAAAAAATTATGCGTGTGTTGGTGAAGGAGATGTGGTGTCATAGATATCCAACAATTTTGTAAATCTTCTGTTTTCTGAATTTTTGTTGCCATTATTATTAGCTCTTATGCTCTGACTCTCTTTCCTTATACCATTACATAAATGATGTGATATTGTGTGTATGCCCATGTGTTCTTGATTCTCTCTTTCAGGATTTTCAAAGATGATTCATGAAGATTACGTGTTGACTTAAAATATTTTTTTCTTTTAAATTGGTAATTATAGTGAAAACCTTTGGTGGTAACATGAAATTATTAACTTTGTTGTGTTCTATTAGCTCTTTGACTCACTCTCTATACCATCCCATAAATGATAAGATGATGTGTGTGTATGCCCCTCAGTTCTTGATGCTTTCTTTAAGATTCCCCATGGATAGTTCATGAAGATATACGTTTCTGATTTCATGTATTTGTTTTTTTTGGATCGGTAACATTTAGATTGCTCTAATTACGATGAAAACCACTGATGGGAACATGAAATTATAAATATTTGTTGCGTGCTATTAGCTCTTTTTCTCTAATTTTCAGGTGCAATACTTTTGTGCTCTCGGTGTGGAGAAGCAGATACTCTTATCAATTTGTTTTTCTTCTTAAACTTATCAGCTTAGTTGACGGCAACCAACAATCTAACTGGCCTCTATCCAGGATTTTGGGGGCTTGAATCTGCTTGAAATAAAATTTTTTTGACCGTCCTCATCCTACCGAGGGTTGTTCATCTTCGTAGGTATCTTATTTACGCGTTACCCCTCTCCGATGACCATACAACACACTGGAAACAATAACAGAAAGCCTTTGAATGTGTCCCCAACTGTACTGATCTCAACTCTCTTAATCTGTGTTTACAGTCATCTTTCATGGTTTTGATCATTGGTTCCAAACTCAAGCCCGAGTGTCTTAGACGCCATGGAAAAGAAGGAACAGATGCAATTTCTTATGAACCTGCTGCAAACAAGACACCAAGGTTCTTTGAACCCCTTTTTATATGCAAGAGCCCACACAATACTCACTCACTTATTTCTGTTTTCTTATGATTATTCCATATATGACAATATCTAGCACAGACTTTTGTTGGTTGTTTAGTCTTCATGCGAGATATTCATGTGAGATAATGGCTCCTCCTTCACTCTTTGGTATGCTTTGAGGAAACTGTGCGATGAGTATGTTGTGGCTAAATTACTTGATTTATCTTAATTCCTATTCTGTAGATAGCCATAGGGCAATACAATACCTCAATCTTTAAGACAAAGACCGTAGCTGAAACTGGGCATGTGATATTGTTATAAATTTGGCAACAGTCAAGACTGCACCAACACAAGTCCATGTGACCAAAAAAATTTGAAAACCAAAAAATAATTATCCATTCATCTCTCTTGACTTTTATTATGTTTATTTTAATCTTAAATTGGATTCGAGATTAGATTTTATCGGTCTTTAGACAAGGAAAATGGCTGGATATATACAAAGTAATAGTGTCAATCTATCAATTAATCTTATATCATAATTAAGAGGAATAACTAAACAATTTGGGTATTATATTTCCAAACTAACTAACTTACTTTTATTATTGAACAATTTCCTAAATTTAAAATTTAATACATTCTATATGACACCAATATAATAATACTATATAAAAAATTAACAAAAGGAATAAAAATTAATAAAAAAACAACTTCATGTTTAGAATATTCAGCCTCAATCTATAAAACTTTAAAACATATTCATATTTCTTATAGTAAATCATGTATATATGTTTTGTGGAAACTATATTTGCTAACTAGAAAACAAACTAAAGCTTTATATTCGTTTTGTTCCCTTCCATGAGATATTTAGTTTACAAATGTTACATTTTCTAATTTTGAAATGGTAATAGTTAAATGAGATATAACTATCAGGTGTCCATGCGTATATGTTTTCAAAATATATAAGCACATAGTATCTGATTATTACAAAGTCTTTCATAAATAAATAGATTAATAGAAAAATATATAAAAATATTCTTCTGTAAATAGGTAACAAAATTTTATGTATATATTTAAACTTTAATTTTGTTTACACTTTTCTCAAAATCATTATGTCTGAAGTATAATCAAATTAATATATATTTGATGAATTTTTATTTTCTAAGATAAAGGAAATTTTTTTTAATTTATAATATATTTAAATTATTATATTACCGGCAAACCCCTAGTTAATAATAAAAAAATGAGCCAACACGGTCTAACAGATAGAAGATTCTTTTGATTTGTCTAAAATTCAAACAAGAAATAATAATAAAGAAAAAATATATAAACTTCAAAAGCATCTCCCACATCGGTAAGGAGAGCACAAGTGACTAACATGATTGTCTCTAATTACAGCTATCCTTCAATTCTTCATATTACAATGTGGCCTTTTCACCCGGGATTCGATAGCCTAGTGGTACTTCCTTGGCCGAGAGGTCAGCGATTCAAGGTCCCTAGGCCCGGGTTCGGGGAGGCGTGTCCAGGACCGTAAGGTACAGACAAAGGCTGGCGCCGGTCGTAGGTGGTGGGGCGTAAGCCCAACACCTGGTTAATCAAAAAAAAATGTGACCTTTTCAAAAGGCACTAAACACGTCAAAAAGTACAATTTAAATGGCCAATAGTCGGATAAAAATCGGAAATGATCCGATTAATTGACTTTGGCCCAAAGTCAATTGTATGGTGACTGATTAATTGAATCAGTTCGCTACGGTACTCTTATACCAAGCGTCTAGGTGGCCGACTACACAGTCAGGCGCCTGCATTTTTGAACATGTTTCTGAACAATGGGTAAAATTAATTTCTACATGTGTTTGTCCTCAATGCCTTTTCTATTTATCAAAATAAATAATTTCATAAACCAAAAAATTATTAAAATATGAAGAATTGATGAAATACTTATAATAATGCAGTGATATTTTTTTTGGGGGGAAGGGGGGGTTCTAATACTTGTTGAATAAATATTTCAGATGTCATTCTACGAACTGTAATTTTTATGTTCTACGAAAATTGACATAGTAAAAATTGAAATACAGGTTTTGTTATTAAATCTACCTTGATTAGAATAAATAATCAACCTAAATAAAAGTTATATAAATATATTTGGAATGCATATTATGCGCTTAAACCTATCACTCTAAAATTTATAGAATAAACAATCTACAATTGACTCACAATTTTATATCTGTAGAAACATAGTTCAAACATATTTTCTTAACCAAGCTTCATTGGTCGAGTGGTGCGAGAGGTCCGTTGGTTTCTAAGAGGCCGCGGGTTCGATCCCCCTCAGATTCACCATGAGGTTTGGCCAGGCAATTGGGGTATCTAATTCCCCATAGTACCAAATGGGATACCTCGCGCCGAGGGGTAGACCTCCTGGGGGTTGAGATCCCTCCAGGGTTATCAAAAAAAAAAAAAAAAAAAAAAAAAAAAAAAAAAAAAAAAAAAAAAAAAAAAAAACATATTTTCTTGTTTCTACATATAGTAGAATGTGGTGCGGCCCTGGAATGGTTGTCTCTCGATGGATCACTTGAAGGGGGCGTGGATCGATGATAGATGATGGAGATGGTCTTCTCCTTAGAACTATGAGATGCTCTAAAGATGTTTAGCTACTCCTAAGACACAGGGGCGTCATGCTTGATGTCTATGATGAATCACAGAAGGTTTAACTCTTCCTTAGTGTGATATAAAACTGCTCACCAACGTGAACAAGATAGAGAAGTCTCCTAAGAGACTATTTGTTTGAGCCAAAGCTTAAGTTTATTGAATAATGGTTGATTGTTTACATGGAGGCTCGTGGCTACATAAATAAGAAAGAAAAAAATGAAATCCTAAGCTAAAAAAAACTAAACCAAAACCAAGTAGGTTTAGTAAAAACCATATCCTAATCCTATTGCAAATTGGTTTATGATAACCAAACTTAATCCTAATTGGTTTACACTTAATAAAATCATAAACAAACATAAAATAAACCATCTTGGACGTGATTAATCTTCTTGGCCCAATCATAATCCAAGCTGGCTTGTCTTTCCACTTTTTGGGCCGATAAAGGCCTTTTTCGAACAACTCTTTCTTGGGCTCGATCCATCTTGCTCCTTCTACGACCAAGTACCTCCTTAAGCTCATTTGGATGATGAAAATACTCCTGATAATCCATTTCCAGCTCTGGTTCTTCATCTTCCATTTCCAGTTCATTTCTCGGCCATGTCG
Organism: Moricandia arvensis; assembly: GCA_905132765.1. Lineage (NCBI taxonomy): Eukaryota > Viridiplantae > Streptophyta > Magnoliopsida > Brassicales > Brassicaceae > Moricandia > Moricandia arvensis. Next base: position 84,645 of record CAJHQP010000859.1, read on the forward strand.
GTTTGACCGGTCCATTTCTCGATCATGCCAGACCATCCATTTCATGTCCTGTCCAACCAGCTTCCTTCCATTAATTGCTTGGTCAATCAGGTTGAATACTAGACGTCCATGTTGGTCCATAGTCATTACTATCTTTATTAAGGCCTCATCAAGGCCCATAGCCTTCTGTCGGTCCAATATCTCTTGAACAAGGCCAATAACCTCTCCATTAAGCCCATTAAGCCGTGCTATGGCCCATAGTCTTTCTGAGACGTGTACTGGATTCCAGAGAATAGATTTGAAGCTGATCCAGGTTGCACCAGAATGTCTACTCTAAGGATAATTATGAACAATTTCGAAAATCTGGGAAGTGCAATTATGAAAATATTTGTAAATATTTTGTTTTTATATTTTAAAAGATCAAATTAGTAAATAAAAAAATTGCCTATTAGCGTTTCTTCTCCAAACACATAAGTTTTCCTTGATTTTTAGAAAAATTTCACAAAGTTTCTTCCATGATGCATATATATGCCTCATGTGATGTATGAGAATTGGGTGCAGCTTCAGGGTGGAAATTCTCTGTCGATAAAAAGGGGAAATGTTACCTACTTTGGAATGGAGCTATACTATAGAAGAGTTACATAGAATCATTTAGAGGATTTTGGTTTCGAGAATGGATGTTGATTTGGATTTAAGTTATCTACCTATTGGTTGATCAATTCATCATGATGTCCACCAGTGATCATTGGAAACAAGCGCCAACTGAAAAAATTTCTAGGGTTCTTAAGAAGAATCAGTAAACTCGATTGTGTTTTACCTATAAATCTGGGCATCTGAATCAAAATAAAGTCGACATTGGTCTTAATAAGGTGCTAACTGATTCACAAATTAATGATGAAAAGGAGTGCAATTCATGTAACAATGGGAACGATTCAAGTAATGTTATGGTTGATATGCATAACGAGAAGAAGGAAAGATGAAGCAAGTCAGCGTTGATGGAGATGATTATGATGCTAACACCATCATCTCGGAAAAAAATACAGAGCAAAATTTGGCAAAGACTTCTTTGGTCGAAGTTGTTATGAAAGGAGATATTTCCGCAACAAAATAGTTTTGAAGGCGAGGGTTGAGCTATGTGCAATGAAGCATAACTTTGACTACAAAGTTATCAAATCCAATAAAACAGTTTGGTGTATTAGATGCACATATAATGTTTTCAATTGGGGAGTTGAGTAGAGTGTTTGAAAGGATCCACATATTTTCTTATTAAGAAGTATGTCGGTGAACATTCATGTGCACCTTCAAGCAGAACCAGTTCCTGTAAGACAGCTTCAGCAGAAACAATATTTACTTTGATCATGCATAAATATGAAGGTGTTAAAGAAGAGCTTAAAGCAAAGGATATTGTTCAGATTATGGGTAATGATTATGGATGTGAGATCTCATCTATTTTAGCATGAGATGCGCGTGAATTTGCAGTCAACATTATTAGAAGTATTCTAGAGAAAAATTATGGAAAATACCAAAATACTTGCACATATTATGATAGGCCAATCAGGGTACACATTTCTATTATGAGACTGACATCACTGGTAGATTTCAATACATGTTTAGAGCGTTTGGTCAATCGATTAGAGGTTTTAGCAAAGTCACCAGGCGAGTTATTGTTGTCGATGGAACCTTCTTGAAGAGTAAATTCAAATGGATGCTACTGGTTGCAATTGGTTTAGAAGGAAATTCAAATTCCTATCCTATTGCATTTGGGTTAGTATATTCTGAGAATGATAGGTCTTGTGAATGGTTTATGAGACAAATAAAAGTTGTTATTTATGATGATAATAGATTGGTTTTTATTTCAGATAGACAATGGTCTATAACTAAGGTACTTGAGAATGTCTATCCTCTAATGAGACATGGTATTTGTATACATCATTTGTTGAATAATGTGGTAAAATATTTCAAGGAATATGGATTAGGTGGGTTGATTAATAAGGATCAAAGGCTTATTGAATGGCTGATTTTCTGAAGACGTTTACTCTTGTTTGCAATATCAGTCCAGCAATTGGAAATATTTTATGGAATCAAATCTACAAAACTGGGCTAGATGTCAATTTGTTGGATAAAAGTATGACATTAGAACAACCAATCATATTTTCTTTTGATCATATTCAGAATATGATCTACTCTTTCATTTGTCTTCTCATTTATCTTTGCAAAATCAATAGCTAAAAAGACGACTCCATCTCTGTTGAATTCATTGACTGAATGCAAAATCCTTTACAAGACAATAAAATCATTAGTAAAGTTAACAAGACAATAAAAATATTTTTTATTCGTAAAATAATGCATACGTTCTCTGAAAAATCTCAAGGCTAATGATGTCTTCATAAGAACATTTTGCACATCATGTCCAATTATCACACCAAGGACCTATGAAATTGTCGCTGATTTTTTTTCACATATCTTTCCAAAATCAATCTTCCATAATCCAAATATGAAAAAAAACGAGAATCACTATAAAAAACTGTGAATTGTATCATTTAAGTTGTATCACAAAAACAAGTGATATTACTTTAAATTACTTATTCTCAAATGAAACAAATATCCACAATTTAAAATCCGTTATAACAATTGATGCTATTGTGAATTAATTTAACATCAGTTTTAAAAAATGATATAATTTTTATTAATTTGTATCATTTTAGCAGAAATGATATTATTTAAAATTTTAAATCGCTTAGATAATTGATACATGTGTTTATTTTTGGTTAACATCATTTGTTAGAATGTTACAAAACTTACATCAATATATAACTGATACAAAAAATTATGTAACTAATATTTTCTTTTTATTTTATTTTATTTTAGTTGCATCATTTAAAATATTTGCTCTAATATAAAACCTTTTTATAAATATCAGCCAAACTTAAGTGAAATTAGTTAGGATTTCTGCGATTTTAACTTTTATGGCTTTATTTTAATTGACCCATATTCTTTTGTAAATGCTTCATGATCTCAACAAAAGCATGTTATCTATCAATGTTCCCACTCATCGATTCATGTTCTTCTCATTTCTTCAGCTTTTTTATCAGTTTTATTGTTCTAGGCAGTTTTTTCACTCCCGATCAAGACCCGCGGTCGGACCGCTAAACCCATTGACCCAGTAAATATTTTGGTTTGGGTTTTACCAAATATCTGTTATTTAAAAACTCAATAAAACGGTTGACAAAAAAAACTCGGTAAAACCCGCTAAAAACCCTTGAACCCGGCAACCGGTAGAACCACCGGCTGAACCAACAAATGATTTTTATAATTTGTTAATTCTTCAAATTTTAAATTCTTTATTAAAATCTGTTTTTATTCTTAATAAAAAGTTAGGTTATCGCATTTAGGTTAGAATCATCCTACTTTGTATATTTATTTATTTAGCTTAGTTTATAACAATTCATTACATGTTTTTAACATCCAGATCAAAAAGAAAAAGCTTATATGATCCAGTAGATTATGAATCTATTGATAAAACATAATTTTGGATTGTTGAAGAAGAAGAACATGTCTAGCTTGACTATAAAAAATTAGAGAATGCTCTTGCTGAAGAAATAGAACATCCCCAAATTGATGAAGATAAAAACCCAACAAATCTTGATAGTAACTTCCAAAGAGTTATGAACTTTCTAATTTTATATATATATAATATTCACTAAACTATTTTATTTTTGACTTTTAGATTTTGATGAAGATTTCACTATGCCACCTGAAGAAAATAAAGTGAACGAAAATAAAGAGAACCAAAATTAGTTTATGTGTTTTGGTATTGTTTTTTTTTCTTATCGAACTCCTAAGGCTTTCCTTTTAATTCATGTTGGATTTAAAATTTAATTTTATTATTCAAAGACATTGAAAACTTATGAATTTTAACTATTACCATATTTTCTATTATATTTTTTATAAAATAAAATTAAATATAAACACATAAAAATTTAAGTATCTTTTATGATATATATATATATATATATATATTCTTATATTTTTAATAGCTAATATATAATTATATATTAAAATTAATCAGCTTATTAACCCACGGTTCATCCGAGATCGACCTAGTGACCCGGTAAGTTGTCCGGTTCAGTATCTAGGTCGGGTTTAAAAACATTGGTTCTAGGCTACTTGATAAGAAAAATCCATACATCCGTATCTTACCTGCGATGAATTACTTCTCCAGTAGTCAAGCATTCTTTTATGATTCATGATAATGATTATATTTTTTCTTGTGCATGGTTTGAAAGGAAAGAAGAATCTGCAAAATGGACGAATCAAATAAAAAAATCTGAAAAGATATTATTTTTCTTTTGTTGTTGTTCTTCTTCTTCTAGTTCACTTCTTTGGAAAATTATAATTTGCTTTCTTCTGTTTATGACTTAAATATTTTTATTTGTTAGAATTCTTCTTTTCAGTTGCACATTCAAAGGAGTAGAAGTCTCGGAGAAAAGCAGATGATGAAAAAAATTACAATGAACCAAATCAGTTTAATGCTAAAAATGGAGACTGAAGATGAAAATAAAGGAAGAAGAATTCTTTTTAATATACAATCCTTTTCTCTATATGAATTCATGTTGTTTCTTCTTCATGTTTTTTTTGTGGAGTCTATGTATATTCTTTTTCTTTGTTCTTCAGATTCTCTTCAATGAAAAATAGTTTATGGAAAAGCATTTTCATTTCACGCCAAATGTTCAATTTTTACTCGATAATTATAATTATAGAATTATTAAAATATTAATTTTATAAACTAATAGTAGTTTTATTTCAGTATTAATAAATAATATAAATAATTAAAATCATTTGTTTTAATCGACACCAAATTAACATCATTTAAAAACTGATGTAGATGTTAATATCATTTTCTTACTATTGACACATATTGAAATCATTTGTTAGAACTGATGAAAATATTTTATACTTTTACATCAATTATTAAAGGAATGAAGCATCACCACTTTCAGAGTCATTTTAAGTCATATAAAATGTAAAATAATTTTACATTATTTATAACTAATGTAAATATACAAAATAAATGATACTAGACAACTATTTTTGTAGTGAATCCTTCCATCAGATACCCCTCCTTTTGCTCCAATATATTTTTTGTTTTATCAATCGATCTCAACAGGAAATCAAACGAGTGAAGACCCAAAGGTATCTTCGAAGCTTCTCAAAAGCCATTGCCAACTTGATGTAGAGATGTGGGAAATTTGCTTTCTCATCCCTCCCCATCACCACACCCATAAATCAGCCTCAACCTATCAACCGGAGTCCAGCTGCTGCTCGTATCCAAATACTCTTTTTTATCATCTTCAAGTTGATCATCTCATCTCTCTTTAAGATCTTACTCCAAAAACCAAATCATCTTTCCTTTTCACTAACTCTCTGTTCTTTTTTTTTTTGCTTCACTTTCAAGCTAGTGACATCATCATATTCTTGCAATGAAAAACACAGAGGCTTCCTCGCAAAGGTAAACCACTTCTCATGTTTGTTGCTTGTAATCAACTATTTACACAAGAAAAAGTGTACAAGGCTCACCGAAAACTTCAGATCATCCTCTTCAGTAGCCAGAATATGCGTATATATCATCACTTCCTCGATATTCTTCCTTCATTGCTTTCTTCAGAATCTCGAGAAATGCCATGCGAACCTGAGGCTCTAAGCCCTCTCCATATAGACGCCTAGGCAACTTCATACTACAAATAACAAAACCAAAATGAGTAAAAACATAAGAATGCAATGAGAAAATTGAGGATATAAAATGAGTATAACCAAATAAGAATGCAATGAGAAAATTGATTAGTTATCGAGTACACAAGTATTGGAGACAAACAATTAGAGAATTTGCTGTAACTTGTTATCAATTGGAGATAACAAGATCAAATAAAAGTCACGGGTTCAATTAGAGAAACACTCAAGAAAAAAAAAAAACAAGTCACAACAAATTCTTTTTACAGTTTAATACAAACACATAAAAAAAAAAACTAAAAACAAGACACAAACAAAATATGAACAAATCTCTTCACCGTTTCAAACATAAACACAATTGAAAAAAACAAGACACAAAATCAAAATTAACTAATCTCTTTACTAATATCATTGACAAATCCGTATGAAGACAACACATTGAAAATATTCTATACACATGTAACAAAGATTAATTGTAGTTTCTTATGGTAACAGCAAATTGAAAAGAAGACAAACACAAATACAAATAAAAGCCCCTATGTTCTTAAATCGATTAACAAGAACACAAAAACATATACAAAAACTAGTGTTCAAATACATATACTTTCTTCACACAAAGATTAACCAAGATTAAAGAACATGCAATGAAGAATGTAAAGGAAATTGCAAAGAACATGGACCAAAGCATGCAAACTAGATTTGGACTTTAGAAGAATCGACAAATAGATTATCAAGAGAGAGAGAGATAGAATGAATTAGCGTAAAGAAATCTAATTTGAGGATTTCTTATGTTTTTAATTTTTTTTAATTTGTTTATTTATATTATATATTTTAAAATTTTCAATCTACCCTATTAAAACAGAATCATTGGGTTGGACAACCTTTTATTAGTAAGTTTTAAATAAAATACAACATCCAACTATATTCTTAAATTCATCCGATTAATCATAATACTCTTCCCTATCAATCATCAATCAATACAATTAAACCTCTCTCCTTTTTTTCTTTTCTTATACGAACAACCTAATAACCAATCAAAAATAAACTAAAAATTTATCTCTTTATAAACGATCATTCCACCTAAATTATTACAATATAGTTTCATCCATATTTTTAAGTTCATATATTTTATTCATCTGTACAAATTTAATTGTATCAATATATTTACCTATATATGAATAGTTATGTACTATTATATAATTTATGTGGAAAACATAACCTATAAAGTAATTAAAAGTGTATAACTTCTCATAAAAAAACGTATAAAGTAGTTTATAACTTCTAAAAAAGTGTATAAAGTATTCAAGAGTATTAAGCCATAAGTCTATACATGTCATAACAAATATAATCAACCAATAAAATCGTTTTCTTCATTTATACACTATCCTTCCTATAATATCATTAGATCTTCAAACAATCATAAATTCCACAATATCAGTGTAAATTAGTCACTTATTAGTTTGAAAATCTTAACAACCCAAACATTAAATCGGGTATTTTAAAAAAAAACTTTATATTTAAATCCTTCCTTATTTTCCGTAACACCCATAACAAGTAATACTTAAAATTGATTAGATCTACTTATTCCACAATATTCACAAATCAATCACTTTAGTCCATTTCTATAAAGTTCTAAATATTTAAAGAAACTTCAAATTTAGATCATTCCTTATATTCCATAACATCCATAACAACTAATATCAAAAATCGATTGATTTACCTTTCCCACAAAATTCGCAAATCATAAATCTCGGAAATTACCTATCTATAAAGACCTAACATTAATTGAAGTACCTAAAAAGCGCGATTTTATTTCTATTACATATCTAATTCAACCATAATCATACACCTATAAAAAGGAGACTAAGTAAATTAGAATCGACGAGCCTTTATCTCTTACTCTCTAATCCTCTGTCTCGGTTACTAAAATGATGGCTATTAATAACATCACAGCTCTAAAATATCTGAAACCTTACAAAACAACTTGGAAAATCCAAATTAAACTGATACACTAGTGGAAGCAAAAGTTTTCGACCGGTGGGAAACCTTAGAGATGGTTCTTGCTGATGAATCTGTAAGTTTTAGCAATCATTTTTCAAGTACACTCTTTTACTGAAAATCATGTCATAATAGATAACTGACCTTACGTGTGATGATCAATAGGTATTCAAAATCCATGCATCTTGCAAGAGCAATTGGATTCTTCGCGTGAACCGCCATCTTCCCCTTGGTGAATGGCGCTTTGTTGAAAACTTCAGTGTCTCCAACCCTAAAGGTGCATATAAACCAACTGCTCACTCTTACAAGTTGACAGTAAACAGCAACACAATCATATCAAAGGGTGATTTAAAAAACGACACCAACTTATTTTATGAGTTCACCAAGTTTTCAGATATTATAAGTGGAACTGCAGATCCTAATTGTTTGGTTGGTAAGTACCCAATATTGAGTTGATTTACATTTTTTTGTTAATTGTTTTTTAATTTATTTTATATCTAATGGTACATTTTAGATGTTATTGGTCAAATATTTTCCCTTGGTGAAGTCAAAACCATTGAATTCAGTGGAAAGAAAAGGAAAAAAGTGGAGTTTCAAATTCGTGATGCTAAGTATTTACATTGCTTTTATATCTCCTATTCATCATTTTATCTTAACATTTAATTCGTTAAACATTTATAACGTCTAATAACATTTAAAATGTATACATTGGTCAAATCTTAGCATGTCGTTTATGGGGAAAATTTGCTGAGCAGCTTGAATCTTACCAACAAGAACGAAGACATTCAACAGTCCCAATATGTGTCATTCGATTTGCAAAAATCAATACCTTTACAGGTTAGTATTTTATTGAAAAATTTCTATTTTATACAACCTAATCGAATGTTAGTATAATAACATATATATACTCTACAGGAGAATTTCAGATTACCAATGCTTATGATGCCTCTATTGTTCTTCTTAATCCTATGATACCAGAAGCGCAAGAGATGCAAATAAAGTAATATATTGATTACTAGACTTTTGTGATTTACTTACATTTAAACGACTATGTCAAGAATGTATTGTTGGTTCTATACCTATGTTTATACAGGCTTTCTGATGACAGTTTGACACTCGCGGTTATTGAACCTCAAAATGAAAAGCTTCATGTCAAGAAACAAGTTGAAAATTGGCTTACTTATTCTGAAAAAACTTTGTCTGGAGTGCTCATGTCTAATGAGATAAAAATAATATTATCAAGTTTATTGTTATTGATATTTTAAAGGCAAACACTTTGACAATAATAACAACATCTTATAAATTATGACAGATTGAAAAGGTCATAGTGATATGTCTATTAATTCAATTGATATTGATTAGGCTTGGTATTACATTGGTCATAAGTCATGCTACAGAAGTGTAACGATGATAAGTAAGAGCAACTCAAGACCTCTAACTGAAAATGAGAAACCTTTGTTCAAATGTGATCATTGTCAAAGCAATGTTACAAATGTTGGAGGAAGGTAATATTAAGCTTCATTGTAAACGTTGCATCAAAGACTGTCAAATTAGTATTACCTATTGTTTTATCTTTCATAAAAATTGCAGATACAAACTTCATTTGGTTGTTGTGGACAATGCTGACAAGGCAAAATTTATGCTCCTAGACACTGTTGCACAAGCCGTTGTTGGATTTGAAGCTGGTGAACTTCTTAATGGTTCATTAAATGATGTATTAAATTGTCACTATTAACAATATATGTATGCTTATAAAAATATACATACGTGAATTATTTACATATGAATATTTGTTTATATGTTCATACATAGATGGAGGATCCAGAAGATCTACCAACATCAATTACAAATGTGATTGGTAGGACAATCCAATTTGGTGTCTGTGTAAGTAAGGATAATGTGTGCTACGGATTTGATCTTTACAAGGTTGAAAAGGTATGGATTGGTGATCAAATTGTCACCATTGAGACACATTCTGTTCCTACAACTCAACTAAACCCTTATTCATCAAGTTTGGCTGCTGATGAGGTATTCATTGACTTAAGTTTTGCCTTTAGATAAGAAGATATGCCAGATTAGTAATTTTAACTTATTTGTTATTATGATTTATGAAGGGATCTTTGCTAAACCAAGGTAGTGAAGACACATTTGAAGTTTGTTCTACTCCTCTCACCAAGCTTAAAGAGGAAATATTGTCTCTACCAAACATATCTTCTACTTCAAAAAGCAATGCACTAAAGTCATCAAGCAGGAGAAGATCCAAGATGAATAGTCCATTAGGCTTGGAATTTTTATTTGTTTTGAATTCTTTTAGAATAAGCGTTATGTTTTTGTTTTTCAAGCTTTATGTTTTTGTTTTGTTTTTTTTTTCGTTTTGCATTCTCTAGCATACCTATCTTAATATTTTTCAAGCATTAACTTTTTAATTAAATAAATTTGCTCATCTCCAACTTATTATAGACATGCACACATTTTTCTTAATTTTAAAAAGAGATATTATATAGTCTTACTTGATAATGAAATTCTTGGAACAATACATGAGTAATGGTTGGCTCATTAAAGAAGTACCTGCACATTTTGATTCCATTAAATTCAAAACTAAAATGAAATTATACAAATGTTGCAAGCTTCGTACAAGACAACTCATGATAAAGTCTATATTTAGTGACTACAAATTCATCAGTAATGGAATAACAAAATATATGTTTAAACCAACAAGAATTTTTTTTGCATTTCAGCTATATGTTTATTTTACTGAAATTAGTAAAACAGATGCCTAAAAATATCTTAACCAATTGTAGAATATTTTTCCAGATATTTGGATTCTATAAAACACAGAAATAAAATATTCATACACCCTAAAGAAATTAATTTTATTATTAATATAACTTAGTTATTATAGCGAAATGATATGGGCAGAATTAAATAATTAGAAACAATAGGGTTCTATGAAGATCCAACTGTAGTTTTCTAGGAAAGAAAAAACTCATCGGCACTCAGCCTCTTCTTCATCAACAAAACTCGATCCCCATAAGGTTAAAACAAATTGCTTTTAGTTTTTATCTTGTATTAATGTCGGTATATTTGATCAACAGATTCCTCTTCTCTTATCACAGTAAACAATGAAAAAGAAAAAGGAGAGTCCTGGAAATCTTCCAATTCCTAAAACAACAAAGAAGTTGGTGGAAAGAGAAACAAGTTCTGAAATAAATGGAAGTTCTCCTACTAGCAACCTTTCTATATCAGTTAGCTTTATTTATAATAGAGTTTCCAAAGATGTTGGAAAAAACCCTATGACACCCACAATTCCAAAAATAAACTTTAAACGTGGTATTGGTAAGTTAAAACGACTTTTCTAACATTTACCCGTGCATCTTTATTGCCATCCTACTGATTATACCTTTATTATGTAACATAGAAATGGGAAAGAAAAATGGTGAAACATCCCAATCAGCAAAAAGAAGTCGACTTTCACAATCAAGATCATGTGAGAAATAAAAACTAATTAAGATGAATTCTTTAGATTTCTATTTGATACTTCCATAACACCTACTCAAGTCAGTCTAACCTTCATATAACTTTCATTTTTGTTTTATTAGCAAACCAAAGTTGCAAATCTGGATTAACTTTTCAAAGGTTGTTTGATTCTGGAAATCTAAGAAAAAGAAGCAGGAATGTTTTTGAAGATATTACCAATTCACCATATCAATCAGCAACTGAAGCTCAAGTGATCAACAAGGAAACAAGAAATGTTGTACAGGGTATTAGTCCTTTCGATTTAGCAGATGGATCTAATGACTCATAAACAAATCAACATAACCATGGAAAAAACATAGAAAAAGGTCAAACATCACAAGTTGTTGGTGATCCTGATATTGAAGGTGACTCTTTTTAGTCTTAGAATATACTATCAAGAAAACAATCTAACAATTCATATATTCACCATGTCTAGGTTCTGTTTATGTTGACAAAGATAACTACTTTGAGTTAGCACTCCAGAAAATACATATTATGATTCTGAACCGGAACATGAAGATGTTTTAAACATGGCTAAGTCTATCAGAGAACGCAGAAGTTCAGTTTTAAACTCCATGGAATAACTTATGCAGAACGTTTTTGCTCAAAAACAACCCTCAGTTAAACAAACCGCCAAAAGAGAATTAGGTAAAGAATATGTAAACGTTAGTAAATATAACATGGATTTAATGTTGTACACCTTCCTAATATTTTTTAATTTGACTTTCCTATATAGAATACATAGATGAGGGTGATCCAACATACAATTGCACTCATTGTGGGGCTATAATGTGGTTCGGAGAACGCATTAACAAAAGCAGAAAGACAACCACTCCAATATTTACACTATGTTGTATGCAAGGACATGTTCAATTGCCCTTGCTGCAAAAACCACCAGAATTACTTACACGATTGCTAAATGGAAATGATGCACTCAACAAGCATTTCCAGAAAAATACACGACCTTACAATATGGCTTTTTCTTTTACATCAGTTGGTGAAAAATGTCAAAAGTATGCTAAAAAGGTTGTGGGCCACAGATGTACACACTGCAAGGGGAAAACATGCATCTAATGGGTAGTTTAAAGCTTCCAAATGGAGATTATGCCAAGTTTGGACAACTTTATATTGTAGACACAGAAAATGAAACACAAAATAGAGCAAGTGCATTGAGGTATCTCTGGTTTATGTTGGCTATTAGCGATATAATTATATGCTGGTATAATTATATGCTGGTATGCAAATTTCCATTTTTTGGTTAGCCTTATCATATTTTTCTTTTGCAGCAAGGGTAAAAACAATGCTGAACACAAGAAGACGGATAATCTTAAGAAGGAAATTATTGACTCTCTGATTGGGATGTTAAATGAAGTCAATCTTTATGTAAAGGAGTTTAGATCTGCCAGGGATAGATTAAAAGATTATCCGGACATAATTTGTTAGTAATCGTCTTAGAGATGGAAGGACATATAATACGCCCATAGCATCAGAAATAGTTGCTTTGATTCCAATAGACTTTAATCTCGACATGGATAAAAGGGATATTGTTGTGCAAGAGAAGTCTGGAAAGCTTATGATAATTAGGGAAATTCATGACGCACATCTTGCACTGTAATATCCTTTCATCTTTTGTTATGGTGGGGATGGTTATTGGCTTGGAATTAATAAAGTAGTCACCGAAGCCACACAAAAAAACAGAAAAGGTAGACTATTAGTATGAGATAATTCTTTGCATTTCATCTTCATGAAAGAGAGAATGAGTCTCACACACTTCTACATTCTAGCCGTATTTTCCAACAATTTTTGGTTGGTGGCTATACTACTATAGAATCTAATCGCCTACGCTATCTAAAGTTCAATCAATCATCTTTACGATCTGATAGCTACGATTCAATCCAAGAGTCAGAGATGGCTGAAAACATTGATTTGCAAGAGCAAGGTAGGGAATATTGGATACCAGCTACTTTCACAGGCGGTCCTAGGTATATGAAGAATAACTACTTGGATGCAATGTCTGTATGCAAGCATTTTGGATTCCCAGATCTTTTCATTACCTTCATTTGCAATCCTAAATGGCCTGAGATCACTAGGTATTTAAAGAAACGCAAGTTAACCGCTGAGGACAGACTAGATATCATTAGCAGGATTTTTAAGATCAAACTTGAGTCATTAATGAATGATTTAACTAAGAAGCAACTTCTTGGAAAGAATATTTCATGTAAGTTATAGTTTCATATCCTTTTTTAAGATTTAAATGGAGTTAAGTCATTAGTTTAATAATTTCTTTTGGATATGTAGGCCTCATACTAAGTGACGATGACAAAAAACAGATGGCTTTGGAAGAGATTGAAAATCTTATGAGACAAAATGGAAGTTCTCTTTCATTGTTCAAGTCTATGTCTAAGCTACTTAGGAGCAGTAACAATAATTCCAATGTCCTGATATTTTATGAGGCGTAACTATAATCGTGAAGAACTTAAGGCATCTCTTAACAGAGATATTCCCAAGATGACTAATGAACAAAAAAAAATTTATGATGAGATCGTCGATGTTGTTAAGGAGGAAAAAGGTGGAATGTACTTTGTTTATGGATTCGGTGGCACTGGAAAAATGTTTATATGGAGGTTACTATCTGCAGCAATTCGATCTAAAGGTGATATCGTTCTTAATGTTGCATCAAGTGGGATTGCATCTTTGTTGTTGCCTGGTGGACGAACTGCGCATTCAAGGTTGGAATACCCATATCTCCTGATGAGTTTTCTACATGTACCATGACTCATGGATCAGATCAAGCGAATTTAGTGAAAGAAGCATCTCTCATTATATGGGATGAAGCTCCCATGATGAGCAAATATTGTTTTGATGCTTTGGACAGAAGTCTAAATGATATTGTTGGGAGACAAATTGGTAAGCCATTTGGTGGGAAAGTTGTGGTTTTTGGTGGTGATTTTAGACAAGTACTTCCTGTAATGGTTTTTGGTGGTGATTTTAGACAAGTACTTCCTGTAATAAATGGGGGCAGTAGGGTTGACATTGTGCTAGCTTCACTGAATTCTTCTCATTTGTGGGAGCATTTCAAAATCCTCAAACTAACTAAAAACATGCGGCTGTCATCTATTGGGTTGTCTCCTGCATAGTCTAATGATCTTAGAGATTTTTCAGAATGGATATTAGATGTAGGTGATGGCAATTTATCTGCGCCAAATGATAGTGAGGCTCTTATAGATATACCAGAAGAGTTTCTAATTTTGGACTCTAATGAGCCTATAGAAGCGATAAGCAAGGCAGTCTACGAAGATTCATGTTCGCTACAAGAAAATAGGGATCCAAAAAATTTTCAGGAGAGAGCTATTTTATGTCCAACAAATGAGGATGTAAATATGATTAACAACTATATGTTGGATAAACTTCCTAGTAACTACTCTAATTTCAACTCATATATCTCGTATCTCTTATATGAAGATTGTATTGAACTAATATTCCTCTTAAATATATGGCAGGTGAAGAAATGATTTACCTTAGTTCTGATAGCATTGATCCTACTGATCGCAAATCTATTAATGATGAAGCACTCACTTCAGATTTTCTAAACATCATTAAAGTGTCAGGTTTACCAAATCACAGTCTAAGACTAAAGATTGGATGTCCAGTGATGTACTGCGGAATCTTGATCCAACCGGAGGATTGATGAATGGGACAAGACTAATAATTACTGAACTAGTGCCTTTGATGGTGGGAGGTAAGATAATTACTGGGGAAAAGGTTGGTGAAACAATTTATATTCCAAGGTTACTGATCACACCATCAGATGCCATATTACCTTTCAAGATGCATAGAGGGCAACTTCCTTTGGTTGTCGCTTTTGCAATAAACATCAACAAAAGTCAAGGTCAATCACTCTCAAAAGTTGGAATTTTCCTACCAAGACATGTGTTTTCACATGGCCAACTTTACGTTGCTATTTCTAGAGTGACATCGAAAAAGGAACTCAAGATTCTGATAGTTGACAAAGATGGAAAACCTCAGCGACAAACAATGAATGTTGTTTTCAAAGAGGTTTTCAACAACCTTGGAGACTAGACAGTTCAAGGCTATAAGGTTAGGCAATGATTAATACCTTTTGATATACATTATCTATTTTCTATTTTGCATCTATCTATTATTTATGAGTTGTTGTATTTGACTATATGTTTAAAGCGGTGGAAGTTTTTGGCGTGGACGACATCCTGAAAGGTGTTACTACTGTCCAAAATCTATTGTTTATAGTTCACTTTCTTTGTTTGGTTTTCTACAATTATCTACTTATGTTTCATGCTACGTTTTTCAAATAAGTTTCTAAAAACATTTCATAATAATACAATAGTAGCTAGATGTTTTTAATTCTAAACAGTTCAAACATTACAACACATCAAGCAAACTCCAGTTTATTACTTAACTACCGATATCAATTCCACTTAAATTGTCTAAAAGTAATATAGATTTAACATAACAACTTACTTTTTAAGATGATGCAAAACTTTGTTGTCATTTGAAAATTCTAGAAATTCGTTTGTGTAACTACATGATGCTTTTGGCTCCTTAGGAGGAATTTTCTCCTAACCTGAAACAATACAATTTAGATTGTTGAATTAAAATTCCATTTATATCATACAATTTGTAATATAATTATGTTTTAGATTGTACATATTCAGACATGTCAAATATATACAATTATAATTATATGTTAGTAAATACAAGTGCTAACATTTTCATTTGAGTAAATAACCTTTTTGGATCAAGTTTGAGTTCCTGACAAATAAATGTCATTATTATGTTCAAGTCAATGAAATATCTTACTTGAAAGCGAACGAATAGGCAATTTCTTCAATCTAACAAATTATAAATCAACCTTACAAATACCTATAAAAGAAGGTATTGTTTCAGAGAAAAACAATGGCTATAATTCTGGTATAGTGAATAATATATACTCTACCATATTAACTAAAATATCATAAACTTATCTTTGTGTCCTTGGAGAGTACGATATATTGTCCTGAGTCGTCTTCATACCCGGGAAAGCAAAAAGAAGGGCAAAGTAAACATTATATTGTTACGCTTTTGTTGGGTCTCAAAAGGAATAGCTCAATTTCAAATCTACATGTCTCTCTACACGAAGGTAATCACCGATCTGCACATAGAAAGTGGAAATATGTCAATCTTTAGCTGAAGGTTTAATATTTAAAAACAATTGACTGCATGTCGATTAAACCTCATAGTTCTCGCTAAACTACTCATAAAACAACAGATCTATTAATCTTTAGCTGAAGGTTTAAGTAAAAAAAATATTAACTGCATGTTGATTATCTAACATACTTCTGGCTAAACTGCTCTTCCATACACCAGATCTATTATTTGAAGACAGAAATCGAACTATTCGAATACAAAAAAAAGATCTATTGAAATTTAAAGTTGTTAACGATTAAGTTTCTAAACAAAACGATGAACAAATAACCTTTAGTAGGTAGATCGATTATCATATTCAACAGTTTTTATCAACATAAATTTGTGTTTAACTCTGAATTTTTTTCGGATTTTTCTACACGGATCTAAAAACAACGAGGAAGATGAACAGATGAGAGAGAGAGAGAGAGAGAGAGAGAGAAACCGACAAAGTTTTAGAAAATTGTTTTTATCAACACAACGTTACTTTGTATTGTGTTAAGGCGTTAAAAATATATATATAGACAATTTAGTAATTAATATTTATTTGGGCATATGTTTATGTTGGGTTAAAAGGTCTTGTGTAGTTTTAAGTATGAGCCGCCTTTAATAGGGTAGATGTTGGGCTAAATATTTGTGTCTTTCAATTAATTTGGGCTAGATTAGTAGTATTGGTTTTGTTAATAATAGATACATGCAAAAAAAATTCTAACAGATTAATTGAAAATTATGTTAAATATTTTTATTAAAAATTTTCATTTTAATGCACAAAAAAATACACTATTTTATATTAAAATTTGTGTTTAATAAGATAGACTAGATCTTTGAAAGAGCAGTTTTGTTTTTGGATAAAACTCTTATTTGGTAGTTTTAAATTTTGATATATATATATATATATATATATATATATATATATATCCTTTAAAACTTTGTATTCAAATTTTTATATATATTAGATTCGGATCCACGGTTCAACTGAATGCACCACCATAATAGTTTTTAAGATTAAAATCTAGTTGATATTATTTGAATTTAGATATATATATATATATATATATATATTTATATATGTATATGTTAAAAAACATATATTCAGTGTTTTCATATTAGATTCGGATCCGAGGTTCATCTGTAAGCGTAGATGTTTTTCTAAATTTCCTAAAAATTAAATGACCTATTATGTTAAAATTTTTTTTAACAAAAATTAACATCTTAATGTACAAATAAATACACATTTATATCAAATTTTTTGTCTTCATAACATTGATAAACACAACCCGCACTTCGATTAAAATCTAGTTGATATTATTTGAATTTAGATATATATATATATATATATTTATGTTAAAAAATAGATATTCAGTGTTTTTATATTAGATCCGGATCCGCGGTTCATCTCTAAGCGTGAATGTTTTTCTAAATTTCTTAAAAGTTAATTGACCAATTATGTTAACTATTTTTTAACAAAAATTAACATCTTAATGTACAAAAATACACATTTTTATCAAAAAATTTGTCTTCATAACGTTGATAAACACAACCCGCGCTTCGGAAGCGCAGGTGAAGATCTTAGTAGTTTGTTAAATTAGAAGGGAACTTATGGATTGTTGTATATCATTAGCCCAATGGGATAATTTTATGTTGGGATCATCCTATTGGGACAATATATGTGTTTTTTTACTTAAAAACAATTTTTCCTAGAAACTTTAATAACCGAAAAAGAAAATCTTCAACATAGAATATGTACTCGGCTAAACTGAAAAAAAATCTGAAAAAATAGAAAAAGAACTTCCAACTGAATGGAAGCAAAAAAAATTGATTAAAGCTTCAAAGATCCAGAGAAAGTGAAGAGATAAGCTCAAATCAAATCGTGTTTATGTTAACTATTCATTTGATATTCTTAATAATTGAAATGACACCAAACTAAATTTCATAAATAATCAAAATATGCTTATATCTCTAAAACCGAAAAAAAAACAATAAAAACAAACTCAAACCGAACCGAAAACCAAACATGGAGGATTAGCAAAACTATATAAAAACTATCAAATATCTAAATACTACCGAAATTGGCCCCATATGCGCTCAAACGGATTGGGCCGGCCCATTCTAGAGACTCACTGGTAAGTTACTAGGGTTTTTGCTTGGGAATAAGTACACTTAAAATTCTTCGCCGCTGGTTAGTTGTGTAGACGAAAGCGGAGCGAGCGAGAAGAAAAGTGAGGAGACAATGAAGACGATCCTTTCTTCTGAGACGATGGACATTCCCGACGCCATTAGCATCAAGGTTAACGCTAAGGTGATTGAAGTGGAAGGACCTCGCGGCAAGCTCGTTAGAGATTTCAAGCATCTGAACCTCGATTTCCAGCTCATCAAGGACGCCGAGACTGGGAAAAGGAAGCTCAAGATCGATTCGTGGTTCGGATCTCGAAAGTCTAGCGCCTCCATCAGAACCGCCCTTAGCCACGTCGATAACCTCATCACCGGTGTTACAAGAGGTTTCCGATACAAGATGAGGTTCGTGTATGCTCATTTTCCCATCAACGCGTCCATTGGTGGTGATAGCAAGTCCATTGAGATCCGTAACTTCCTTGGCGAGAAGAAGGTTTGTTTTCTTTCTTAATCTCTGGCTTTGTGTAGATCTCGGAATGACCTTACTCCTGTTATTGCAATAACAGGTGAGGAAGGTAGATATGTTGGACGGTGTAACCATTGTTCGGTCTGAGAAAGTTAAGGATGAGATTGTTCTTGATGGTAATGACATTGAGCTTGTGTCAAGGTCATGCGCTCTTATCAACCAGGTATACTCTTGGACTAACAAGCGAGCATACACTTTGGTCCGATTTTCTTTCTCTTGTGTTTAGAAGGTAGCTTGGTTGATGTTTTTCAATTTGTGATCATTCTGCGTAGACTTGTACATTATGAACTACGAAAGTACTTTGGTTTTAGTTTGTAGATAGGTTTGTCTGTCTCCTTCCCATTTAGACGTGTCACATTGGTGTATTTGGTGGATGTTTCAATTTAGGATCACATCTGTGTAAGGGCTTAGTCCTACCCATTTAGACCGGGCATATTGGTGTATTTGGTGGATGTTTCAATTTACGATCACATCTGTGTAAGGGCCTTTCTTTGTAATCTATATGGGTTTTTGTGTAATTTGCAGAAATGTCACGTGAAGAAGAAGGATATCAGGAAATTCCTTGATGGCATCTATGTTAGCGAGAAGAGCAAGATCGTTGAAGAGGAATAGACAAACTATTCTCGCTTGTTATGATCTCTTTTGAATGTTCTGTTTTGTTTTGTTTTTCAGACCAAGTCCCATCGGTGTTTCAAAACTTAGCTTGTCCCTTGTCCCTTTTCGAGATTCTTATTTACTTCTGCATAAGTTTTGGAGAATTCTTTACCCCCCTCCTCTTAAATTCCTAACTAAATCTCTAAAATTGACATAATTGGAAGGTTTCTAGTACCAAAAAAAAATTGGAAGGTTTCTAGTACCAAAAGAAAATTGGAAGGTTTAAGTTTCTTTTTTGATAGCCATACCCATACTTAGCGATTTATTGAAAAAATGGAGAGTACGTAGGGAATAATTTTTTATACTTTTATATATATAACATCATGTAGGGAATAATCTTTGCCCATCTAACCGGATTCGACCTTTTGGATGGTACAAATATATGCATTTTAAGAATAAAATGCGGTTTACGCGGTACACGTTCGATTCCGGGTAAAAACTGATATCAATGGATAATCAACAATGATACCTATTAAATAAATTAACTAGGACTGAATCGAAGCAGTCCATTTCGGGTCGGATCCGGTTTGGGTAAATGGTTTCGGTTATAAGTCTCAGCCCTACTATATATATATATATATGTGTGTGTGTGTGTGTGTGTGTTAGTTTATTCTCTCACTTGAAAGAAATGCTCTATCTTTTCCTAGCATCTTCTAAAAGAATATACGTTCCGGTGACTGGTTTTTTTTGGTTTTTGTTTATATCCTTTAGATTTATTTTTGGCTTGTCCGATTTATATTTCCTTTGATCGGATTTGTGTTTCCAGTTATGGACTTGTCTTACATGGGTAATGTTCTTTTTGCTTTGATCTTCATTCTCTCTTTTTTTTTGTATAACTAAGAGGTGTTTGGACCTTTGACCCAAATAATCTCCCTAAACCGAGAATTAGCCGGCATTAATACCATTAATGATGTAAAACATCCCTCCCAGTGCACGTCGAATTCGGGTGGCGGTAGTTGCAGCTGCAACCTTTTTACCACTAGACTAACTGGTCATGATTTTGATCTTCATTCTTTTTCGCATATATTGAATTTCTTTCTCTTTGAAAAATAAATCTTAAGTATTATTGATCAGTTTTTTCTGGTGCTTTTCGTATGTTCGATTTTCTTCTATAGGAGTGTAATCTTATTCCTTCTTGTTAAAAAGAGGAAGTTACTCAGCGTGGATGGAAGTTGCAGTTTTTTAATCCTGAACCACACTTTTAAAACTCAAATCTAAACTCTAAAAATTTTCAACTAGTTGTCTAACCCTCAAACTTTTAGGTTTTGGTTTTCCAACAAATTTTCAAATTCTCAAATTTTCAAATTCTCAAATTTTGAAAGCATGAATATTGAAACTTCAATTTGAGATTCCACTATTCAAACTCTCATAATACAATTTACTTTTAATTTGATCATTTTGGTTTTGTAACTTACATACAATCATACTAATACTATTTTTTTATCGTTTTAACTTTTATAAATATATTTTGACCAAATATTCAAATATTTTTTACATATATGTGTTATTGATATATAAAACACATAAATAATTTAAAACTCTAATTAAATGAACTAAAATATAAATATTATATGTACAGAGTTTAGCCATTTCGTATTTTGTTCTCTAATTGATGCACTTTTAATAGATTTTTTAAAAATATATGGTGAAACCAATGTATCTTTATATGAGTTATAAATATTATATTTTGCATTTTTATTGTGCATTTATTATTTATTAATAAAATTTTGGTGCTTATAATTAATCCTTATGAAAACTTAGAATTAAAATGTAATATGTTAAAAAATTGAAAATATATTTGAGGTTCCTTGTTTCAGCAACCCACTATCAAACCTTCATTTTGAGGATCACGCACCTTCAAAATAAGGTTTCTTGTTGAAGATGATCTAAGTCTAGTTTAGTTAAACTAGGGACATAAGTGTTTTCTATCGCTTTAATGAAATTTACTTTTGGTCATTTTCACTTATGTGTACTAAATTTGTGATAAAATAAATTTTTAAGGCTATCCTAAGTATTTTTCAATAAAATATATCCATATTTTAAAAATAGTTGTTCAGTTTAGGGATAAAAATAGATGTGCTAAAATAATTTTAATATGAAGTGCCGTGAATACCACATCATCTAATTTTGTCGACGTGGATGATAAATCAGATAAATTTGAAAATAATTGTTCAGTTTATGGATAAAAATAGATGTGCCAAAATAGTTTTAATATGAATATTGCCGTGAATACCACATCATCTAATTTTGCCGATGTGGATGATACATCAACTAATTTTGCTAACGAGGATAACACGTGTACAATAATTTTCCAAAGAATAAAATAAAACAAAATAGTCATTTTTTAAAAATAATTCCTTAGAAATGTACAATTTTATTATTCTTTCTAAAAAATTAAAATTAATTAAATAATAAAATTTTAATATAATATAAGAGATATATTCGCTATAATATTTTGATCATATCAATTTTACTTATGTTAATCTTGTTATGTGTTTGTAGAGAATGTTTTTAGACAATTTGTGTAATCATGCGAATAATTTTGTTTTAAAAGATTAAGAATTTAGGACATGTTAATCTATTTAATTTTTTTAAATGTAAACAACAAAATCAATATTAATCGAGAGTGACACAACTGCAACGCTAGCATTGAATTTGAATCATTACAACATAGATTTAACTCTTAAAAGGAAAATATTGTGATATAATCAAAACATTATAATGAATATATCTCTTATATAAGATTAAAAATTTATTATTTATTTTTTTGGTAATTTATGAACTTTTTCATTTTCAATTTTGTTTTTATAAAATGACTATTTTGTTTAATTTCATTTTTTTAAAAAAAATATTATTGTACACATTTCATTCTTCTTAGTAAAATTTGCTTACATAGAATCCACGTCATCAAAATTAGATGATGTGGCAGCTAATGCGGCGACTTGTATATGATTTCACCAATAAATAAATAAAATGTATGTGTTAGGAATCAAATGGTGGATTACCTTAACCAGACCGTACCAAACCGTACCAGACCGGACGGACCAGACCGGACGGACCGACCAGTAAGCCTACTGGCGATGGGTTTACTAAACCTATGGCAAATAGGTTTAGTCTAAGTAATCCTAGATAGATTTGGTTTAGGTTTGGATATACATGGATAATATTAGTACTTATCCATATCTTATGTTTATCCTTATCTTATAAAGTTTGTACTTATCTTGTAACCCTTATATAAAGGGATCCCCTTGTAAGCTTTATTCATAAGTAATAAGAAAGAGCAACCACGAAATTCCTCTATCTACTTCTTCTTCTTCTATTAATTCACAACACGTTATCAGCACGATAGCCTCTAAGACCCTAAGAAGAAGATATCTCTTTCTCTCACACCGGCGAACACACAAAAACCCTAATCGTTGACCAAACTTCAAAGGTGTGTTCCTATCAAACCGTGAGGACTTAGAAGACGAGTAAGCTATCAAATTGAAGCCCTGGAAAAGAAGAATCCACTGGTGAAAATGGTTTGTCAATCCGATCAGTTAAATCGACATATCTCTCAAACCGTGAGGAACCAGGAGTCGAGCTACATAACAATTTGAAGATCTCAACAAGAGGAATCAGTTGCTGCAAACAGCTTGACGATCCGATATCAACCGCGGTTTCTATCTCTTCCCAAAGAAGGTCCGGTTTTCTACACACAAAACATAAGGTACTTCTATAAACCCTAATTAATAGAAACCAATACTCTAGGTATGGAATCAAGAAATCTATGATAGGATATCAGATAGATTGTGTGTTTACTTGATCATATAAAACCGGATGTTAGGATATAAAATTTGGTTGAAGAAAGAACCTTAAAACCCTAAGTTCTAAATCGGTATGATTGATGTCTTGTTTGATCATTAAGGTTTTCTCTTTTAAATTATTCTTGTTTGATTAAATAATTGATGATCTAAGGCTTTAGGATTGATAGTTTAATATGTAAACTGATCACAAATTGAATCTCATAAGGCTTTGAAAACCTTAAACCCTAAAGGCCTTGAAAACCTTGTAACTGATTGTTTAATCCGGTTTTCCCCTCTAAGATAGTTTTGAGGTTTATGAATTTGAATGATCAATTTGTTTTTGATTGATTATATATTGCTAAAATTGTTTGATGCATTCATAATATGAAACCATAAGTCATGACACTATTATTCGGTCTTGAAACCGACTTAGATCTAAACATTGTCGGCCTTGAAACCGACCTAGATCTAAACTATTGTCGACTCTGAAATCGACCTAGGATTGTATGCATCTCATACTAGTGATCATGAGGAATTGTGACCATGTGGTCATAGACTATGAACTATATAGTCTTGTGCATGCTTAATCATGGCCGTGTGGCCTTCTTTGTTTAAACTTGGACGATTTATTGACGCCCTGAGGTCCAGAGGACTCGGAGGATGTATCATTGATGGCAATAATGAAAGTGAAAGTAAAAAGACTAATGCCATAATATTTATATACGATCATCTCAGTGAGAATCTAAAGGATCTGTACTTGGAAATCTTCGATCCATATAACCTTTGGTCGAAAATAAATTCTAGATTCTCAATGGTATTAAGTCAAAAAGCCGACCATGAATGGAAACTCCTCAAGTTCCATGATTTTGAATCAGTGGACGAATATGATTATGCTCTTAAAAGAATCGCCTATAGCTTTGAACTATGTGGCGAAGTGGTAACAGATGAGGACTTATTATATAAGACCTACTCTACATTCCATTCAAAGGAATTATTGTTACTACAAAAGACTAAAGGTTTCACAACCTATAAGGACTTATTGTCATACCTATTGGAAAGAGAGCAGAGGAAGCAGAGTATGAAAGATACCATCAAAGAATTTGATGAAGCTATAAAAAGACTCGAAGTGTATCTTAATAATGAGAAGAGACTTCCTGAAGCCAATGAGCTTAAAGATGATAAAGAATCCGAGGAACCTAAGTGGCAACACATGGATTGTGAAGCCGGTCTATATATAGACTAAAGAATTCGACATTCTGATCTTGTTTTGATTTTTTTTTTAAATTCATATCTTGTTATGATTTACTTATGATGCATGAATTTATATCTAACAAGAGTTGTCTTAAGCTTATTTTATTGCTCTTATACTTGCATTGATATTGCTTGATGATATGAACAATTTTGTTTTATAAAATGCCTATAAAAGCTTAAGAAAAGGATAGTCAATCTATGATAGACCATAGCCAAAGGCATTGCCTAAAGAGGCACGAATTTATTCACCATATAAGACCCATTGAGTCATAAAGACTTAAGTATGAATGGTTTCCACATTGGACAAATGGGCAAAGGAACCAAAAGTTCCATAATTTTCTTAAGGAAAATCGCCTAAGGCATTATAAGAAGATGGTCAAGACTATTCCTACATACTGTATTGATCTAAACTATGCTAAAGATCAATATGATAAAGGAAAATGAAATGGTAACCCTATAGGTTGACCAACGAAATTTTAAAACACTTTATGGCATGATTGGATTAGCCATCCAAGTCTAAACTTGATGCAAAGAATGATATTGCAAAGGCACAAAGAGTTATCCCAAAGAATCTCACGTTGTGTAACATGTGCATAAGGGATACTCATTAGGCTATAATGTCCAAAGTACCACGTGATTAGATTATGTCCATGAGGGGGAGAAAGGATAAATCATTATCCATGAACATATTACAAATCCGTGGACGGTACAGGCGTTTCGACCATGGTCGAGACCGGTACGACCGTGGATCATGGCGTACCCATGGGTCATTTGCCGTTGACCATGGAGTATCCATGTTTCACCCATGGCTCATCCACGGTTCACCATGTTGCAAAACATGGATATGGTCGAGAGTGATCCGGAGCGTACCAAGCCGTACCATAGTTGTACTACGACCATACCGGACCCGACCACAGTACACCCATGGTTCATAAGTGGTACACCCATGGTTCATCTAGGACATGAATCACAACCTATAAAGGTCCAAAGATCAGGGACAATATGAATTTACATGTTTAAGATTGATATGCATCAGGCCATATAAGTGAGCATAGATATTCCCATCTCAAAATGATTAAGGGTCATGAACCAGACACATACATATACCATCTTACGAGAAATATGAATAAACCACCACATACATATGTGCCATATAATATGGAGCCTCATAAAGAGGATGAGGATTGGGAATATATGTTGGATAAGAATGTTTTCTCCAAGAGTTTATAAAGGAACCTTGAGCCAAAATATAGGTGATCAAAAAGTGGCCAGGTACACAGATTACATGACTGATAGTAATCTGATTATCCAACATCATTATAAAAGGAGAAAGCTATAAGCTGGTAAAGAGTAATAAGAAATGGAATGGTGTAAACCATTATGATCTTGGCAAGATCCTCGGACTAGTAGAAATGATTTAAGACGTCCAAAAGAAATAAAGATTATGCAAAGCTAGCTAATCAGATGCCAAGACACATTGACCCAAAAGAAAGAATATAATGACTAAGTCATGTATATATAAACCAGCTTGCACCACGAGTTCAATGTCCTATAAGAGACATAATAAAGTTGCTACTGAGTCTATACAAGATAGACTAATGAGTTCCATTAGATAGGAAATCTCGGAAAGAAAAGAAATGGTGCATAAAATGATAATAGATCCGAGTACCATGGAAACCATCGCAGACATAGAAAAATGGTCGACCACAATATATGATACCATACAATGGGATTTGGGACGCCAAAACTCATGGTATTGAAGGTGATTTGGGACGCCAAAACACCATAGTATTAAAGGTCATAAGATTGCAATCAAATATGTTATGTCTGGATTGGAATGGAACACAGAAAGTGTATTGGTACCAAATGATAAGAATGCGCAAAATAAGTAGCACAACACTTGAACATAAGATAATGCGAGGATCATACACCCACATAAGAGTACTCATAAAGATCATAAAGATCATTAAGACCATAAGAAGGTCGTGGGGTTAAAGTATAGAGATTAGGCGTATTGGCCATACATAAGAAACGCCATCAGATAAACCAGTGATAAATAGGTCTTGTGAGGAAAAGAAAATCGTGAGAGATAGGACATGACCACGTGGCCTTAATGGTGCTCATGTTTCCTACTTAAGTCATTCAAGAATAGCTTGTTACACAAGGAGACTCACAAGGACTAAGGAACAGACTATAAGAAGATATACTCCTATGTGGTGGATGCTACCATATAATCTCGAATCTAGTAAAGTCTATGAATAGAAGTTCATAAGGTCTGGTTATAAGAAGCATATTGACATATAAAGATGTCATGGGTAGCATATGGTTCACTGGATAGATAATGAGAAAGGTACCAGAAAGATGAGAAAATAAGTTCTCAAGAACAGCATTGTTCCTAGCTGTTTATGGACTGAACAAAACAGCTGTATATTAAAGATAGACTAAGTGATACTTAGTAAAGAGTTCTAAAAGAACCATCAGTCCACACATGTATATATATGTGTTCTCTTACAAGAGAAGCTCCTTTGTGTTTATATTGAACCAATCCATAGAAAGGATAAGTGGTTCAGGTCATTGGTCATTGCTTAGTGCCGACCATGTCATCGGAACGGAAAGCCATGGGCATATAAGTGTAAGATCAGCACGTCCCAAACATATAAAAGAATGTAGGATGGCCGTGGCAAGCCATCTGGTCCACGTCTAAGAACCATGCCGACCATGACTATATTTAGTTCTAAAGAACCAAAGACAGTATCTATACATCATCACGTATGTGCCATGTTGTTGTAGCAACATTAGGCGATAATAACTCAGCCACACATAGGTAAGTTGTAAGGCATAAATGGACAAGGTCCATGACCTAATATGTAGGTCCAAGCACGTGGTGTGGTCCATAAATAAGAAAGGTCATACACGTATGGTCTAGGACCATGATTTAGACATAGATCAATTACATTGGTAATGTGGTATAGATAAAGAAAGTTTTGGTTTATTTTATAGACTATACAAATTTATACTAACCAACCCAAAGAGGGGTTAAGTGGTTAAGTGTTCTTAATGATGCAGGTTATCTATTTAGATTTCATACATGCTATGTTTTAGCATCAGCCAAGATCGTGGATAAGTTTTGGTCAAACCAAAACGCATTATGGTCGAAGGAAAAGAAGATAGGTTCATATGGATTGAGACATCCGTGTGATAAGCAAGAGGTACTGGTCAAGGATCATACATACGACCAGGACATGAAATGGACGAAGGCACAAAATGATTACGGAGGTTCAAAGGTGGAACCGGTCATTATGAAGATAAGTGAGGTTCGTGTACGACCAAGAGACTAAACAGTCGATCCATTCACCAACCTCTACACACGACCAGAAGATGATCAACAATAAGGATCCACGAGTTATCAACATAAGAAGTCAGAAGAATTCAAGTTACAATGCTATAGAGTTACATCAACAACATTCGAGGATGTACAAATAAGGGGGAGTAGTGTGTGTAGTACTCTTTTGTCCTGTCCTTGGTTTCCTCTTTTTACCACATTGGGTTTTGGGGTTTTTCCAGGAGAGGTTTTAACGAGGCAACATTAAAGCACACTATAAGCTCTATTAAGGTTATGGCATCCAAGGGGGAGTGGTAGGAATCAAATGGTGGATTGCCTTAACCAGACCGTACCAAACCGTACCAGACCGGACGGACCGACCAGTAAGCCTACTAGCGATGGGTTTACTAAACCTATGGCAAATAGGTTTAGTCTAAGTAATCCTAGATAGATTTGGTTTAGGTTTGGATCTACATGGATAATATTAGTACTTATCCATATCTTATGTTTATCCTTATCTTATAAAGTTTGTACTTATCTTGTAACCCTTATATAAATGGATCCCCTTGTAAGCTTTTTCATAAGCAATAAGAAAGAGCAACCACGAAATTCCTCTATCTACTTCTTCTTCTTCTATTAATTCACAACAGTATGTTATTTAAATTTTTCGAATTTACATGGATGTTTTTGCACGGTCATATAAACCACATATACATTGAACATATCGAGATAAATTGGGTATAAATTGGTTGTTTTCTTGTAATAACTCATATATCATTATTAATATTAATAAAAGTAAATTTTATAATATATTTATCAAAATATTTTCACAGATAGAAAATATAGAATTTATATACATATATTTTGTCAAAATTAATTAGAAATGTTTCTTAACAAATATAAAATTAAGAAACTATTCAAGTCAAAAAAATTTGAGACTGCCAACCCTATGTAAACGTATAACCCTATTTTTGAAAAACCTATTTATTTTAACACAGCTCTTTACTCCACCTAAAAATATATATTCCCTTTCTATAACCCTCCAAACTATTATCTCCTACCCAATTCCCTCTATGATTTTTTTTTTAAAATTTGAGTTTAGATTCTTAATATGCAACTGAGAAACCCACTCAATTGGCTGTAAATAAATAAAATCCATTTTGAGAGAGAGAGAGAGAGAGAGAAAAAGAGAGAGAGAGAGAGAGAGAGTGAGAGAGAGAGAGAGAGAGAGAAGGAGAGAGGGGGGAGAGAGAGAGGGAGAGAGAGAGAGAGAGAGAGAGAGGGAGAGGGAGAGGGAGAGGGATATGGAGAGGGGAGAGGGAGAGGGATATGGAGAGGGGAGAGGGGAGAGGGGGAGGGAGAGAGAGAGGGTGAGAGAGAGAGAGAGAGGAAGATGGAGAGAGAGAGAGAGGGATAAAGATCGACGATATACACCAGACGCTGAGCACTGATCGACAACCCATGATGAGTCCATAGGATCTTGTGAAACGACAAGTATAGATCGACACCCTCACATGTTCGTCGATCGACACCCACATGTTACCTACCGAGTGGTGCCAAGTATTGATGTAGAACTTCTGAATGCTTCAAGACACTCATCTAAGACACCAAAAAAACCTACATGGGACACTAACCAGCAACATGAAGATGCACCAGAGCCTATGATCATAGACCAGGCTACAAAGGAACACGTTTCTAAGAGAAAGAAGAATAAGAGTGATCTTGGGAGGTTCGTGGTTCCTTGCATGATTGGAGGTCACAACAACCCTAATGCCCTCTGTGACATGGGTTCTTCAATCAGCATTATGCCAAGGTATTTGGCTAAGCAACTGAGTCTGAAGATAAAATATTCAAGCGATTCATTCATTTTGTGGATTGCTCCAAGGTAAATTCAAGAGGGATTGTCTGAAACCTTCAGGTACAAATCTGCAAGGCCTGAGTTCTAATAGATTTTCATGTTCTGGATATTAAGATAGACTAGAATTTTTCTCTATTACTTGGGAGACCCTTCATGGCTACTGTTGGAGTTGTTTGCGACATGAAGACAAACATGCTATATTTGTCACTCATCAGTGAGATTGATTTCTATGACCATGTCCAAGTGGTCAATGGAAACACACCATATTGTGAGATAGGAGATGATCCAAGGTTTATGGCAGTTTGTTATTCTGATTCTGGCTCAGAGTACAAAGATGATGGAGAAGCGTCGATCAACACCCAACCAGAAGCATCGACTCAGTCCTGTAATTCCAGAATATCGAGAAGCTTTTTTGGTTGAAGCCACAACTACACCTAAGGGAACAGTCAGTGTAGTAACATCTGAAGAACGTGAAAACGAATATGAGGCATCAATCGACACCTAGCATCCGCCACCGAACGACACCCGAACATCCCAGAGTCCGGATAATTCTATGCAGAACAACCAACTACCCCTCCTAGATTCAGAAGATCCGAACAACCAGAAAATCTTTTTTCCGCAGATGAACTTGGAGTTGTCAAAGATCAAATGGGGCACGCCCATGCAAAAGATTGAAGGATCATCAATGTTTCCAAGAAAGACATAACAGATATTTTGGAGATGACTCATGGTACATGAAAGGTCTACCTCAGGCTACCATAGTATGAGGGGCGTCTTAAGTTACATAACCCAATATGGCCAGCACCTCATATCTACAGAAGAGAACAAATTGAAGAGATGATAGCTGACATCTACAGAGTTCAAAAGAGGATGTTTGATGAGTTCTACAAGAAGATTGATACAACCTACTATCCTCTTAACAACAGCATTGGATTGATCAACAAATGTATGGAAGAGCTACAGCTGAAAGTGGATTACACACATGAGATTATCCAGAGACAGCAAGAGAAAAGAACCAAAGGAGAAGAAGCCATAAAAAGCTTTGTATGCACCTGGTTCGAGATAAGCAAAAAAAATGTGGATACTTGTTTTCCAACAAGTGTTCATTACCTCCATACTAGTCAAAAACATCAACACATCAAGCTATAGACTATAAGAAGCGCTTGATAGGAGGAAACCCATTTAGATTACAAGAATCCGGACATGATTTAGTGGATACAACCATTAAAGTTTGTTTCATATGATTCAAGAAAGAGATAAATGTCGAAAAGAAGTGAACATGATCTGGTGGCAAAAACCATTAAGGCTTGATTCATGGAAGTATGTCCAAATATATCAATCAATAAAGAAAAATGATATCCTTCAAAGAAGGGAGACATTGACTGAAAAGAAGTGAGAAGAGAGAGAGAGAGAGAGAGAGAGAGAGAGAAAGAGAGGAAATATATCAGAGAAGACTGCATGTGTGTTCAAAAACTTATGTGAATCTCTGTGATTTCAAACCTTTTTCAGATGGAGATATTTTTTTTTCTTGAGGAAAAGCAAAAGGATAAGTCTGGGGGAGTTGATATACTATGGATTTTACCATTTTTTACTAATAATATATGTGCTTTTTAGATACTATTATATATTTTTGGAGTCTGTTTAGAGTCTTTTCAAGTACAAGTATGTTTTGGAACAATGTGGAGATTATGGAGCTTTCTGGAGCTTAACGATGAGGAAACTCGTAGTTATTGAAAAATCAGAAGTTGTCTTCAAAATTTAGGAAGTGTGTTGATCGACAATACATTGTTGGTATCGATTGAAAGTGATGCGAGTGAATGAGCCAACTTGTTAGTAACCGACTTGAAGCCCATAAGTCCCACATAATTACAAGACTACAACTGACCGACTTAATATCTATTATTTATGTGCTTTGCCATCTCTTAGGCAAAGAGAAGATTTTCTATTCTTTTTACCACAACATATCATTCTAGGGTTTTTAGTAGTTTCGGAGAGAAGATCAAGACTCCTTCAGAGATTTGTATTGGAACCCCGTTGTTTCTTAACCTTATTCTATTTATGAATTCTATTCAAATATTTATTATGCTTTACTTGATCATGTCTGAGTAGTTCTCTGTGTTAGATTTAGGGTTTTATTAGGGTTTATATGTATTGCTAAACATAAAATTGCTAGGGCGAATCCATAAGGATCCTTGATCAGAGTTGATCTCATTGCTTGTGTTCTAGAGTAGCTAACTAGAAACCTAAACTTAGGATATAGATAAATGCAATGGTAGGATCTATACCTGATAATAGTTATGTTGAGCTTCGTTCCAAGATGCAAGCGGAAGCTGATCCAGATTAACTTAGTGAACATATCGATTAGGACGATAATGCTTGTCTAAGGTATTATCGATCAACACTCTCACTATAGTATCCATCAACACTCATTCTTTGCTAGCAGATCAACGGCTGGACCAAATGCTTAATCATCTGATAAGACTCGCAGTGATAGCTGAATATCTTGCTTTAGTATTCGAGTTCTAGGACGGTTTACCACACGCCCTTAGCATCTATATTACAATACGATAAGCTGAAACCATAGATCTAGATATTCATTTTCATAAGTTTACAAATCAATTCTCAATTAATCTCTTTTATTTAACGCCTTACATTTACTTGTCTAGCTTAATCTTAATATTTATAAGTCTATTGTGTGCCCATGCTCCATGTTGATTTGACCCCTAAGTACTATAACTAGTTCTCTTATTTGAGAGAGTAAGTTGCTCATAGGGTAATTTGAATGATATCATATATATATATATATATAGAGAGAGAGAAAGAGAGAGAGAGCATGTGAGAGTGATAGAGAGAGGGATATTGATAAAGAAAAAAAATATAAGAACAAATGAGATAGAGAGAGATAAAAAGAGAAATTGAGGGAGTGTGTGTTGTGTGTGTGTGTGTGTGAGAGAGAGAGAATGTAATGAGGGTGAGAGAGAAAGAGAGTGAGAAAGAGAGAATGTAAAGAGGGTGAGAGAGAAAGAAAGAGGGAGAGAGAGAGAGAGAGAGAGAGAGAGAGAGAGAGAGAGGGGGAGAGAGAGAGGGTGAGAGAGAGAGAGAGAGGAAGATGGAGAGAGAGAGAGGGATAAAGATCGTCGATTGCAACAGACGCTGAGCACTGATCGACAACCCATGATGAGTCCATAGGATCTTGTGAAAAGACAAGTATAGATCGACACTCGCACATGTTCCCCGATCGACACCCACTGGTTACCTACCGAGTGGTGCCAAGTATTGATGTAGTACTTCTGAATGCTTCAAGACACTCATCTAAAACACCAACATAACCTACATGGGACACTAACCAGCAACATGAAGATGCACCAGAGCCTATGATCATTGACCAGGCTACAAAGGAACAAGTTTCTAAGAGAAAGAAGAAGAAGAGTGATCCTGGGAGGTTCGTGGTTCCTTGCATGATTGGAGGTCACAACTATCCTAATGCCCTCTGTGACATGGGTTCTTCAATCAGCATTATGCCAAGGTCTTTGGCTAGCAACTGAGTCTGAAGATAGAATATTCAAGTGATTCATTCATTTTTTGGATTGCTCCAAGGTAAATTCAAGAGGGATTGTCTAAAACCTTCAGGTACAAATCTGCAAGGCCTGAGTTCCAATAGATTTTCATGTTCTGGATATTAGATAGACAAGAATTTTTCTCTATTACTTGGGAGAACCTTCATGGCTACTGTGGGAGTTGTTTGCGACATGAAGACAAACATTCTATATTTGTCACTCATCAGTGAGATTGATTTCTATGACCATGTCCAAGTGGTCAATGGAAACACACCATATTGTGAGATAGGAGATGATCCAGGGTTTATGACAGTTTGTTATTCTGATTCTGGCTC
The DNA here is from genome assembly GCA_905132765.1 of Moricandia arvensis. Taxonomy (NCBI): domain Eukaryota; kingdom Viridiplantae; phylum Streptophyta; class Magnoliopsida; order Brassicales; family Brassicaceae; genus Moricandia; species Moricandia arvensis. Next base: position 118,464 of record CAJHQP010000859.1, read on the forward strand.
AGAGTACAAAGATGATGGAGAAGCGTCGATCAACACCCAACCAGAAGCATCGACTCAGTCCTGCAATTCCAGAATATCGAGAAGCTTTTTTGGTTGAAGCCACAACTACACCTAAAGGAACAGTCAGTGTAGTAACATCTGGAGAACGTGAAAACGAATATGAGGCATCAATCGTCATCTAGCATCCGCCACCGATCGACACCCGAACATCCCAGAGTCAAGAAAATTCTATCAGAACAACCAACTACCCCTCCTAGATTCAGAAGATCCGAACAACCAGAAAATCTTCTTTCCGCAGATGAACTTCGAGTTGTCAAAGATCAAATGGGGTGCGAACATGCAAAAGATTGAAGGATCATCAATGTTTCCAAGAAAGACATAGCAGATATTTTGGAGATGACTCATGGTACATGAAAGGTCTACCTCAGGCTACCATAGTATGAGGGGCGTCTTAAGTTACATAACCCAATTTGGCCAGCACCTGATATCCACAGAAGAGAACAAATTGAAGAGATGATAGCTGACATCTACAGAGTTCAAAAGAGGATGTTTGATGAGTTCTACAAGAAGATTGATACAACCTACTATCCTCTCAACAACAACATTGGATGGATCAACAAATGTATGGAAGAGCGACAGCTGAAAGTGGATTACACACATGAGATTATCCAGAGACAGCAAGCAAAAAGAACCAAAGGAGAAGAAGCCATCAAAAGCTTTGTATCCACCTGGTTCGAGATAAGCAGAAAAAAATGTCATTACCTCCATACTAGTCCAAAACTTCAACACATCAAGCTATAGAATATAAGAAGCGCTTTATGGGAGGAAACCCATTTAGATTACAAGAATCCAGACATGATTTAGTGGATACAACCATTAAAGTTTGATTCATATGATTCTAGAAAGAGATAAATGTCAAAAAGAAGCGAACATGATCTGATGGCAAAAACGATTAGGGCTTGATTCATGGAAGTATGTCAAAAATATATCAATCAACAACGAAAAATGATATCCTTCAAAGAACGGAGACATTGACTAAGAAGAAGTGAGAAGAGAGAGAGAGAGAGAGAGAGGAAATATATCAGAGAAGTCTGCATGTGTGTTCAAAAACTTATGTGAATCTCTGCGATTTCAAACCTTTTTCACATGGAGATATTTTTTTTGCTTGAGGACAAGCAAAAGGATAAATCTGGGGGAATTGATATACTATGGATTTTACCATTTCTTACTAATAATATATGTGCTTTTTAGCTACTATTATATATTTTTGGAGTCTGTTTAGAGTCTTTTCAAGTACATGTATGTTTTGGAACAATGTGGAGATTATGGAGCTTTCTAGAGTTTAACGATGAGGAAACTCGTAGTTGTTGAAAAATCAGAAGTTGTCTTCAAAATTTAGGAAGTGTGTTGATCTACAACACATTATTGGTATCGATTGAAAGTGATGCGAGTGAATGAGCCAACTTGTTAGTAACCGACTTGAAGCCCATAAGTTCCACATAATTACAAAACTACCACTGACTGACCTAATATCTATTATTTATGTGCTTTGCCATCTCTTAGGCAAAAAAAAAGATTTTCTATTCTTTTACGACTACATATCATTCTAGTGTTTTTAGTAGTCTCAGAGAGAAGATCAAGACTCCTTCAGAGATTTGTATTGGAACTCCGTTGTTTCTTAACATTATTCTATTTATGAATTCTATTCAAATATTTATTATGCTTTACTTGATCATGTCTGAGTAGTTCTCTGTGTTAGCTTTAGGGTTTTATTAGGGTTTATATGTATTGCTAAACATAAAACTGCTAGGGCGAATCGATAAGGATCCTTGATCAGAGTTGATCTCATTGCTTGTGTTCTAAAGTAGCTAACTAGAAACCTAAACTTAGGATATAGATAAATGCAATGGTAGGATCTATACCTGATAATAGTTATGTTGAGCTTGGTTCCTAGATGCAAGCAGAAGCTGATCCAGATTAACTTAGTGAACATATCGATTAGGACGATAATGCTTGTCTAAGGTAGTATCGATCAACACTCCCACCATAGCATCCATCAACACTCGTTCTTTGCTAGCAGATCAACGGTTGGACCAAATGCTTAATCATCTGATTAGACTCACAGTGATAGCTGAATATCTTGCTTTAGTATTCGAGTTCTAGGACGGTTTACCACACACCCTTAGCATCTATATTAACATACGATAAGCTGAAACCATAGATCTAGATATTCATTTTCATAAGCTTACAAATCAATTCTCAATTAATCTCTTTTGTTTAACGCCTTGATTCGACCCCTAAATATTATAATTGGTTCTCTTATTTGCGAGAGTAAGTTGCTCATAGGGTAATTTGAGTGATATATATATATTTATTGAGAGAGAGAGAGAGAGCATGGGAGAGTGATAGAGAGAGGGATATTGATAAAGAAAGAAATATATAAGAACAAATGAGATTGAGAGAGATAAAAAGAGAAATTGAGGGAGTGTGTGTGTGTGAGAGAGAGAGAGAGATGAGAGAGAGAGAGAGAGAGAGAGAGAATGTAATGAGGGTGAGAGAGAAAGAGAGTGAGAGAGAGAATGTAAAGAGGGTGAGAGAGAGTGCGGGAGAGAGAGAGAGAGAGAGGGAGACGGAGAGGGAGAGGGAGAGGGAGAGGGAGAGGGATATGGAGAGGGGGAGAGGGAGAGAGAGAGGGATAAAAATCGATGATATACACCAGACGCTGAGCACTGATCGACAACCCATGATGAGTCAATAAGACCTTGTGAAACGACAAGTATAGATCGACACCCGCACATGTTCGTCGATCGACACCCACCGGTTACCTACCGAGTGGTGCCAAGTATTGATGTATAACTTCTGAATGCTTCAAGACACTCATCTAAGGCACCAACAAAACCTACAAGGGACACTAACCAATAACATGAAGATGCACCAGAGCCTATGATCATTGACCAGGCTACAAGGAACAAGTTTCTGAGAGAAAGAAGAAGAAGAGTGATCTTGGGAGGTTCGTGGTTCCTTCCATGATTGGAGGTCACAACTACCCTAATGCCCTCTTTGACATGGGTTCTTCAATCAGCATTATGCCAAGGTCTTTGGCTAAGCAACTGGGTCTGAAGATAGAATATTCAAGCGATTCATTCATTTTGTTGATTGCTCCAAGGTAAATTCAAGAAGGATTGTCTGAAACCTTCAGGTACAAATCTGCAAGGCCTGAGTTCCAATAAATTTTCATGTTCTGGATATTAAGATAGACTAGAATTTTTCTCTATTACTTGGGAGACCCTTCATGGCTACTGTGGGAGTTGTTTGCGACATGAAGACAAAATGCTATATTTGTCACTCATCAGTGAGATTGATTTCTATGACCATGTCCAAGTGGTCAATGGAAACACACCATATTGTGAGATAGGAGATGATCCAAGGTTTATGACAGTTTGTTATTCTGATTCTGGCTCAGAGTACAAAGATGATGGAGAAGCGTCGATCAACACCCAACCAGAAGCATCGACTCAGTCCTGCAATTCCAGAATATCGAGAAGCTTTTTTGGTTGAAGCCACAACTATACCTAAGGGAACAGTCAATGTAGTAACATCTGGAGAACGTGAAAACGAATATGAGGCATCAATCGGCATCTAGCATCCGCCACCGATCGACATTCGAACATCCCATAGTCTGGAAAATTCTATCAGAACAACCAACTACCCCTCCTAGATTCAGAAGATACGAACAACCAGAAAATCTTCTTTCTGCAGATGAACTTGGAGTTGTCAAAGATCAAATGGGGCGCGCACATGCAAAAGATTGAAGGATCATCAATTTTTCCAAGAAAGACATAGAAGATATTTTGGAGATGACTCATGGTACATGAAAGGTCTACCTCAGGCTACCATAGTATGAGGGGCGTCTTAAGTTACATAACCCAATTTGGCCAGCACCTGATATCTACAGAAGAGAACAAATTGAAGAGATGATAGCTGACATCTACATAGTTCAAAAGAGGATGTTTGATGAGTTATACAAGAAGATTGATACAACCTACTATCCTCTCAACATGAACATTGGATGGATCAACAAATGTATGGAAGAGCTACAGCTGAAAGTGGATTACACACATGAGATTATCCAGAGACAGCAAGAGAAAAAAACCAAAGGAGAAGAAGCCATCAAAAGCTTTGTATGCACCTGGTTCGAGATAAGCAGAAAAAATGTGGACACTTGTTTTCCAACAAGTGTTCATTACCTCAATACTAGTCCAAAAATTCAACACATCAAGCTATAGACTATAAGAAGCGCTTTATGGGAGGAAATCCATTTAGATTACAAGAATCCAGACATGATTTAGTGGATACAACCATTAAAGTTTGATTCATATGATTCTAGAAAGAGATAAATGTCAAAAAGAAGTGAACATGATATGGTGGCAAAAACCATTAGGGATTTATTCATAGAAGTATGTCCAAAATATATCAGTCAATAAAGAAATATGATATCCTTCAAAGAAGGGAGACATTGACTGAGAAGAAGTGAGAAGAGAGAGAGAGAGAGAGAGAGAGAGGAAATATATCAGAGAAGTCTGCATGTGTGTTCAAAAACTTATGTGAATCTCTGCGATTTCAAACCTTTTTCAGATGGAGATATTTTTTTGCTTGTGGACAAGCAAAATGATAAGTCTGGGGGGAGTTGATATATTATGGATTTTACCATTTTTACTAATAATATATGTGCTTTTTAGATACTATTATATATTTTTGGAGTATGTTTAGAGTCTTTTCAAGTAAATGTATGTTTTGGAACAATGTGGAGCTTATGGAGCTTTCTGAAGCTTATCGGTGAGGAAATGCGTAGTTGCTGAAAAATCAGAAGTTGTCTTCAAAATTTAGGAAGTGTGTTGATCGACAACACATTGTTGGTATCGATTGAAAGTGATGCGAGTGAATGAGCCAACTTGTTAGTAACCGACTTGAAGCCCATAAGTCCTACATAATTACAAGACTACCACTGACCGACCTAATATCTATTATTTATGTGCTTTGCCATCTCTTAGGCAAAAGAAAAAATTTTCTATTCTTTTTACCACAACATATCATTCTAGGGTTTTTCAGAGAGAAGATCAAGACTCCTTCAGAGATTTGTATTGGAACTCCGTTGTTTATTAACCTTATTCTATCTATGAATTCTATTCAAATATTTATTATGCTTTACTTGATCATGTCTGAGTAGTTCTCTGTGTTAGATTTAGAGTTTTATTAGGGTTTATATGTATTGCTAAACATAAAACTGCTAGGGCGAATCCATAAGGATCCTTGATCAGAGTTGATCTCATTGCTTGTGTTCTAAAGTAGCTAACTAGAAACCTAAACTTAGGATATAGATAAATGCAATGGTAGGATCTATACCTGATAATAGTTATGTTGAGCTTGGTTCCTAGATGCAAGCGGAAGTTGATCCATATTAACTTAGTGAACATATCGATTAGGACGATAATGCTTGTCTAAGGTAGTATCGATCAACACTCCCACCATAGTATCCATCAACACTCGTTCTTTGCTAGCAGATCGACGGCTGGACCAAATGCTTAATCATCTGATTAGACTCGCAGTGATAGCTGAATATCTTGCTTTAGTATTCGAGTTCTAGGACGGTTTACCACACGCCCTTAGCATCTATATTACAATACGATAAGATGAAACCATAGATCTAGATATTCATTTTCATAAGTTTACAAATCGTTTCTCAATTAATCTCTTTTGTTTAACGCCTTACATTTACTTGTCTAGCTTAATCTTAATATTTATAAGTCTATTGTGTGCCCATGCTCCATGTTGATTCGACCCCTAAGTACTATAACTGGTTCTCTTATTTGAGAGAGTAAGTTGCTCATTGGGTAATTTGAGTAATATCATATATATATATGTAGAGAGAGAGAGAGAGAGAGAGAGCATGTGAGAGTGATAGAGAGAGGGATATTGATAAAGAAAGAAATATATAAGAACAAATGAGATAGAGAGAGATAAGAAGAGAAATTGAGGAAGTGTGTGTGTGTGTGTGTGTGAGAGAGAGAGAGAGAGAGAATGTAATGAGGGTGAGAGAGAAAGAGAGTGAGAGAGAGAGAATGTAAAGAGGATGAGAGAGAGAGGGAGAGAGAGAGAGAGAGAGAGAGAGAGAGAGAGAGAGAATGTGTGATAGTGATAGATAGAGGGATACTGATAAAGAGAGAAATATATAAAGATCAAATGAGAGAGAGAGAGAATTGTGTTGCCACCAAATTATATATGACCATTTTAATACTACATATATAAAAAATATGTAACCATATATGATATGTTAACGTAAAATATATATCATAGACATGTAACCATCAACTTATACAAAAAGAGGTGCACACCATTATAAATATCACATCGCGGATTGCACACATAAGATATTTTACAGTGAATCGTAATAGAAATATTTTATTAAAAACAACCATATAAAAAAAAGTGAATCGGCATAATCATTTCTCAGCCTCAGTTTCACCGGAGAGTTCTTCAAGTGACTTGCCCTTGGGCTCAGGAACGAGGAAGGTGAAGAGCATACCAACAAAGTTAATGACGCCAAGCATGATCAACGAATTCTTGACTCCAATACCCGGTGGGTATCCTGCATCTGTCTTAGTCTTGTCTTGTGGCTGAGCTGCATATAAGAATCCAAAAGCCCCCACAATAGCTCCTGCTTTACCTGTTGCGGCTGATATTCCATGGCATGTGGACCTTAGCCTAGCAGGGAAGATCTCAGCCGGGACAATGAAAGTGGTTGCGTTTGGTCCAAAGTTAGCAAAGAAAAAAGTGAGGGAGTACATAACCACAAATCCGATACGGTTGTCAGGTTTAATCCAATGGTCGTAGGGAAAGGCAATGGCAAACATAAATATGGTCATCATGAAGAATCCCATTAATTGAATTGCAAACCTTCCCATAATATCAATAAACGCAACCGTAAACCAGTAACCAGGGACGGTACTGCAAAGTGCAATGAGGGTTTGTGCCCTGGCGATCATGAAAACCTCGTGGATTCCGTTCATGGTTGATGCCTTTGGAATCCATCCAATAGCCGAGAAAATGTCCTTTTGGAACAAGTTTTGGCTATAGAAGGCAATGTCAAGCAAGAACCAAGTGGAGGTACATCCGAGGAGGGGAAGACCATGTCGTTTGGCGAACTCCTTGGAGAACAAGCCATAGTTAAGTCGTGGGTCTTGAACGATATCTTCAGCTCTTTCCTCCATCTCAAGCTCCACTTGTAAAACCTTGGACATATCTTGTGTTGCCTGTTTGATGTTCTTGGCCACCAAAGCAGTGTAACGTGCTGTTTCGGGCATTTTCATACGCCAGTAATAAGTCAAGGCTGCGGGTAGAGCACCAAACATGACGATGATTCTCCAAATGTAATCAGCTTGAGGAGGCGTTGAGAGAGCCCTGTCGATTGCATAGGTTGGAGCTGGGAATTTCTTGTCGAAAATGGAAGATACTGCAAGAGCCACGAAACCTCCAGCTAAGATACCGACACCTTGCATGGCAAACACTGCCGCAATAAAAGCCCCACGAGTCTTCTTGTTAGCGTATTCAGACATAATGGTGGCAGAAAGAGGGTAGTCACCACCAATACCGAATCCAAGCCAAAACCTAAACAATATCGTTTGTAGGTTAATATATATTTTTGAAAAATATAGAAACTTCAGATAAATTTATAAATCATGTGTGAATATATGATGATAACTGTACCTGAAGAAGCAAAGAGTGGTCATGACACCCTTGGCTGTGTTACCGAAGGAGAGACCAGAAGCAACAGAGCACACGATCATCATGATCAAAGTGATACCATACACTTTTTTCCTACCAAGTTTGTCACCGAGCCATCCAAAGAAGAGCTGACCAGCAAGGGTCCCACAAAGAGCCACACCGTTGACCGCAGCCGCTACATGAGGGGGAAGTGAGCCAGGTTTCTCTGACAATGGATTGAAGTAATATAGGCGGCCAAGAAGCTTGGTCACCAGTGACACGCAAAACAGATCGTAAGCATCTGTGAAGAAACCCATTCCAGCGATGACAATTGCTGTGAAATGGTAAAGTTGCGTTTTGGCAACATCAAGTGCCTTCAGCACTCCTAGTTGTTGTTCAGCCATCTCAATTTTTATTGCCTCTCCTGCTTTCATGAATTTAAAAGTAAGTATTAGATATTGAATTTTATTTCTTGTTAGATATAAGTGATCTATATGGTGTTTTCAACGTATCATTCATTATCCAGCAGAAGTGATACAAATAACTCCACTGATTTTATTTAATTCATTTTAGTACTAATCTACAGATACATTGAGTAAACAATAAACTTATATACTCTTATTTTGATTTAATGATACTTTTATTTTATATACGGCCTATTACGTATCGCTTTTGTACATGTAAATACATTACGATTAATTTAATTTATGAATACCTTACAGAAAAATCATGTTAACCTTGTTAAAGGCTTCAAATGATCAAATAATTTAATAAATTACAAACAAGATCTTATTGTTTTACATACATGTTTGTGATATTGACTAACAATAGATAAAAATACGTGTGGTTAATCTCACCGTCAGTTGCGGTAATAGTGGCGAAGGATAAGGCAAGCGAGAGAACTATTGATGTTTAGAGAGAGGTGGTGGTGATTGTGGTGGCTTAGACATCGCAAATTTATAGAGGATTTCCGAGAAGTAAAGTCTCCAAGATCTTAAGGGTATATCCACATTTTGTTTTAATTTTTAATCTCTTCTCCGTCACTTTCTTGCTCTTCTGGTAATGGTTTGGTCTACACATCATTTTTATTCATTATAATCATCTATAATTAACTAGTATACGTGACATCTAGCAAATTGCTAACCAAGGACTCATTCCCCTGTAAATATATTTTATTATAGAAAAGCGTGGTTCTCCATCTCCAATGGTAAAAATATCTAGGTCCTCTATATAGATCGATCCAATTTCAACTTCGAATTCTGGCACTGGCACACATAGATATTCTCGTTAAAGAATGCCCGACCCGATTCCGCCCGACTTTGTGATAATTGAACTTGACAAGGAGTTAAGGTCATCGGCAGTGGGAATCTCTCCTATAATCCTTCTTGAATAAACAAACAAAAAAATAAAAATAAAAGAGAACAAGTAAGAGAAGGTTTCCTCATCAAGAAACTCAACTAAAATTGAAGAAACTCAAATATTACATGTTCACTTTATAAAAAATAATTAAATAAAACTCTACAATTAAAATAATATTGTTAAGAACCTTTTGTAATCTCTTACCAATGCATATGTTCTAAGCTTCATACTCTTTTGTTTTTTTACATTTCTATAAACTACATAATATCCTTGTTCGGAAACTCGCTAAGCGTAACGCGTGCGGTTCACCCGGGCCTAGCGGCAAATAAGGAAATCGGAAATTATTCGGAGATTAATCGGAGATTTTTTATTAAGTATTTTACCTTTAAATACATATATATAAAATAAATTTGCACCAATAATATAATGTTTCAGCTTCGCCTGCTTGTCTCTGTCTTCCATATTGCTCCTTCATGTCATGGGTTCGAACGAGTTGTATCGCAATTTTTACTTTTAATTATTTTTAGCTTTAATGACACTGAAATGACCAATACACCCTCGTCTTCAATCTTCTTCTACGATTTTCCAGATCTGACGAGCAGACGTTTCTGCGATTTCACCGGTTTAAGAGCTATTCTTGTGGGATTCAACTTTATATAGAAGATCGGTAAGGTAAAATCTGATTTCTAACTAAAAACTTTGATATTTCAAACTTTTTTCAGATTTGGACAAAACGATTTTACAAAATTAAACGGCGATTTCTCAATTTCTCCAACTAACACGGTCATTATACGGCTCAACGCCTAGACATACCGATCACCTTCATTTCGCCACGGCGACCTTCCGATGTGGGTGTAATCGGACGAGTAATCGACAACTCGGCCAAGTTTTAGAACAAGGTATAATATTAAACTATAATTGTGTTATTGTTATGTCCTTATCTAGTTTTTACTACATATCAAGTTGGATTTTATCAAATGATTTTATGCTTACTAGAAACCATCAAACAAGTTAGCATATCACTTATCATGTCTTTCCGTATTAAAGTCAATTTTAATATTTATTTTCTTAGAAAATTTCTAATTATTTTTTTCGGAGTATCAAATATTTTAATTAATGAATTTAGGTCCAATATAAACTTTTTGGACCATAATTAGATAATTACCATTATCCTTTTCCAGATCTTATGCACTTTTAACTAATATGATTGTGCCCCTACTACTAACTGCACGTAGCATCTTTTACATATTTTCGAGATTCCACGTCAGACCAATTTTTATTTATTTTAAAATAATTTCTATTTTTATTAATCACAAATACTAAAGAATTAAATGTTATTCTCTCATTGTCTTGTCCCGAGATGATGAATATATCAATGACAACAACAAAGACATGTCAAAGGTGAAGTTATGATACATATTTGATATTGGTGTTGCATGAAACATAACTTTGGAGAGTATATCGACAAAAGCGGTAACGACTATTATGTGTCTTCTTCGTATGTTATCCTCAAGTACCTTGAAAGTATCGATTACAAGCTTTGCCAACAATTAGCTATATCACAGTGAGTTCTCTAGTAATTCCGCATCAAAGTCGTGATCCAACTCGGTTGAGTGACTCACTATCTCGAACGAGTAGTCATTTTCGCCTCCAATACATTTGTAGCGATTCCGCGTCGAGATCTTGATCTATCTTTATTGAGTGACTCTCCGTTGCTGATGAATTTGTGAACCATGACTCATGTGTTTCTGCCTCCAAGACGTCTCTCTTGCCGTGTGTATGGTCACAAATTAAATAATTAACATATGAGTTAACTGTTCCCGACATAATTAGTCATTAACTTTAACTATTCTGATTAAAAGCTTTGAAATATGTGATGTCAATTGGTACATGTTTGTGTGGATTTTACAAAATATGTTACTTTTCTGTTTGTTAACCATTGAACTGATAAATATCTAGTATGATGCTAAAAATTAGGTACTATACATTGTTACTTACATATTGCAAAACATGAGTGTTGTTAATAGACAAATAGTTGGAAAATGTTACAAAATAATTGTCATTAGCGGATACATGTAAAGTTAGTTGTTACAAAATCATGTTGCCGCTAATTGATAAATAGTTAATATGCTATAATAATCTTGTTAGTTGATACATGAAATTTTAAGTGCTAGAAATCATGTACTCCCACGTTCAATCCGAATTTATATTTTTATGACATCTAACATTGAAATTACACTTTAACTGTTTAAATAGCTGCTGATGTTATAATTATTTATTATATGATATTTTTCCTAATTAGAAGTAAATATATTTTAGAGGTATAACATTCTAAGCATCATTTATTTTTTGATAACCTTTACAATAAATCAAAATATATTTTTAATGATATCTAACTTTTGAAGTAGACATAGATATATTGAGATCACTTTATGTGAACCATTATAGTTCCTGATGTATTTTTCATTGTTAGCGCCTAATACCATTTGTATCTTCTAACAATTTTATTATCGTAACGGTAAGAATTACATTAGATGTTCATATACAAAGAGGCGATTGTGGTGCAATCATGTTTCCATCTAACATTATATTTGTCAGTTAATAAAAAGATTTCATCTTAACCAACATTCTATAACAACATGATATTGGTTTATTGATATAGCATACTATCCATTGTAGGATAGTATACTCTAACTGTTTGAATAAGCTACCATTATAATTATCTATTATGTGTAAATTGTTCTAATGAGAATGGTACATAAAGCATTATGTTTATTTAACAATTGATAACTTATAATGTTGCATATATTCTAGACGATGTATAACACTAAAACGTATGGTAATACATTATATTAGTTGAACCTAACTTGTTGTCGCTATGTATAACATCTTTTGATATGTTATATCATACATGTTAGATTTTACTAAAACTATGCCTTAGTAGTTTACACATTACATTAGATGAAACTAATATGTATTGTTCGTCGATCTTGGACAGACCACCTGGATTTTCCGCCTCAAGTATATTTATTTTTATATGTTCATAGTCCCTCTTGTTTAAGATTAGTGAAAATAGATTTTTGAGATGTATGGCTGATATACTATAGATTTTACCTATAGTAATTTGTGTTATTTTCAGGTCAAGGTATGTTCTGGAGCAATGTAAGGATTATGGGGGTATTTTAGGGCTTTATGATGAAGAAAATCGTAGCTGCTGAAAAATCAGAAGTCATAGTTGATATTTACAAAGAGTGTAGATCGAAAAATTTTTTTGTCATCGATCGACAACGAAGCGCGAGATAAGCCGACTTGTTGGTGACCGACTGAAAGCCTAGAAGATTCACATATATACAAAATTACCCCTGGACGACTTTACACCTAGTATTTAGGTGTTTTGCTATTTTTTGGGCAATACACCACCCTAACCACTATTCCATACTTAGAAGCTTTTAGTTTAATTTGAGGGAATATCCAAGACTCCTTCAGAGATTTGTATTGAAACTCCACTGTTTCTTATTCCTTATTCTATTTCATGATTGTATTCAGTTTATTATCATGCTTTGCTTGGTCATGTCTGAGTGGTTCTCTTTGTTAGATTTAGGGTTAATTAAGATTATGAAGGATTAGCCAAAACTATAGAATTGCTAAGGTCATAGAGATATCCATCAATTGGATTGCCAATTATGCTTGTGTTATAGAGTAGCTAACTAGAACCATGATCTTATGATTGTAGACAACTACGACATTAGGTCCTTGTCTAAATTGATTCTTTTGAGTTAGTTTTCTAGGTACATGTGACAGCTGATTTAGGAAGTTATTGAACTAATAAAATCGAAAAATAAACCGATTTAAGGTAGTCATTGATTGATGCTCAGTGCCTACAATCGATAGACGGCTCATTCTGTGTTCATTAACAATAGTTGGACTTAGATAATTATTAGACTCACATGCAACAAATAGATATATATACACACTAGAGTTTGAATTCTAGAATTTCACACACACACACACACACACACACACACACACCTTTAGCTTTTATATCTCTATAATCATGATTACCTGAAACCCTAGATCTAGCTATTTTATCATATTGTCTTACAACCATCTAATCAACTGCTTTATTGTTTACTACTATTTAATTACTTGTCTAGTTTAATCTACATATCTATAAATTTAGTGTGTGTCGACGCTCCTTGTGGATTCGATCTTTAAGTATTGCAACTAAACCTCTTATTTGAGAGAGTAAGTTGCTCATAGGGTAATTTGAGAGAATATCAAATTTGGCGCCGTTACTGGGGAACAATGGATTCACCATTAGATCTAATAGATAAATTTAGTCTAGTTTTTTTCTTTTATTTTATTTTCTAAACACAAAAGATTTTCTTTGTCTTTCAGGTACATGCCCAGCAGTACGAAGCAATAAGGAAAAATACATACTGTTCTAAGTTTGTGTTTCGTTAGAACGTCCAATCCACAAAGGAAAGCGCATCAATCGACACTAACACATCTTCATCAACCAACCTTACTCCGCTACTGCCGATAGACAACAGTACACTGTCGCCGATCGACATTAGTCCACGAGCAAGCAACATATGGCTACTCTTATTCTAACGAAAAATGCAAACAACGACCTTCATGACCAACATGGTCATCTGCGTAATGCAGCAGGTCGAAGAATTGATGATCATGAGGTTGTAATCCCTAAACCAGAAGCAGCTGCTCCAGAAGCTGCTAATGTTGATGCTGAGGCTGCTCAAACCAGAAGGTTGGCTGACTACAACCGTCCAGATCAATACTACGCCAATAGATATACCATCATCCTCCTACTTTCCAGAGGCACAATTTCAAGCTGAAACCTGCATACTTTACACTTGTGCGGCAAACACCTTTTCATGGTCACCGACATGAGCTCCGATAGGCCATCTTGAGAGGTTTGAGGATCTAGTTTCTGCTATAAAAGCCAATGGAGTCTATAAGGACTATCTTTTATGCAAGCTTTTTAAGTACTCATTTGTTGGAGATGCTTCTTATTAGCTTAAGCAATTACCACCGTGATCTCTTACATCCTGGGATGACATCAAGAACGCCTTCCAGCGTAACTTTCTTGATGATTCGCGATCTGAAGACTTGATGAACATAATCTCTACATTCACACAGGAGCCTGCATAATCATTCAAGAGCTCCTAGATCAGATCCAAGTCTTATCAGCGAGATTGTCCACACCGTGGATTCAACAAGGTATAACTACTTAATACCTTCTTTAGGGCATAGTTGTGTTATACGATATAGCTCTAGACACTACTAGTAATGGTAGCTTCACTACCAGAAATCCAGAAAAGGTTGTGAGACTTATTTAGAACCTGGCATCTAGCAGTAGCACCAATGAAACTGACGTGGAGAGGAGAATTTCAGTTTCTATACTTGGAAGCATATGGATGAAGTTCAAGCCAAGTTGGACAGTTTTCACAAGCTTCTCAAGAAGCGAGTAAGTTTTGAAGAAGGGGTAAAGGCTATTGATACCAGCAATGAAGGTGAAGAAGAGGATGTGAACTACATTAGTGGCACTGGTTTTTAGAAGTAAGAGAATCAGGGTGGAAACATGAACTCTTATGGCGCTGGTTAAAGGGGTAATTACACTAGAGTTCACAGTGCCAGAAACTTTACAGCAACAACATGACAAGTGGATCTTCTTTTAACCATAACCCCCACCAGAAAAACAAGAAAGCAGAATAGAGAGTATAATTTATCAGGTTCTTGAGGGTCAACAGAAGTTGACAGTGGATTTCAATGGGAAGATAGATGATGTAATCACCAACCTGAATGATAAGTTCGAAGCTCTCAGCACCCATGTGCAGAAGTTGGAAACTCAAGTGGTTCAGACCAGTGAGGCTATT
This sequence comes from Moricandia arvensis, assembly GCA_905132765.1. Classification (NCBI taxonomy): domain Eukaryota; kingdom Viridiplantae; phylum Streptophyta; class Magnoliopsida; order Brassicales; family Brassicaceae; genus Moricandia; species Moricandia arvensis. Next base: position 133,481 of record CAJHQP010000859.1, read on the forward strand.
AGTAGACAAGATACATTGATTAAAGGTAAAGGAGAGGCTGGACAGAGACACCACGTGAATGCTTTTATAGATGGTGATTTATGGCAAGTGGTGAAGGAGGAGAAAATTCAAGAAGGGGACTTCCAAGTCAAAAGTTCCATGTCCTTCGGCAGTTCCCATTGGTGTCGTTTGACACCGAGACAGATCATCGGTCGACATCCGAGAAGGAACAGTGATCGGTACCAAACGTCGAGCAGTGATCGACAATCAAGGTTGAGTCCATAGCATCTTGCAAAACGATCAACATCGATCGATACTCACACATGTTCGTCGATTGACAACAACCAGTAATCTACCGAGTTCGTTTGCCAAGTATCGACGTGGAGCGACAAAATGCTTCAAGACACTGATCTAAGACTTCATCAGCACCCACATGCAACATTAATCAGAAAAAGGAAGATGCACCAGAGGCTATGATCATTGACGAGGCTACAGATGGACCAGTTTCTAGGAGAAAGAGGAACAAAGTTCCTAACCATCTAAGTAGAGAAGCTAATGAGAAAGAGATGGATAGTTTCACCAAGAGGATGATGTGGATCCCAGTGGACATGCCATTCAATGATGCTTATTGTATCCATAGACTCTAGATGTTTTTCAGAGAAAGCAGAGAAACTATAAAAGACATTGAGCGTATGTTCCATCAGAAAAGAGAGAACCTGAAGCAGAGCATTACATTGAAAAAGAAGAATGATACTGGGAAGTTCGTGGTACCTGCATGATTGGAGGTCACATCTACTTTCATGCCCTCTGCGACACAGGTTCTTCAGTCAGCATCATGCCAAGATCTATGGTTGAGCAGCTAAGTCTGAAGATATAGCCTTCAAGCGATTCATTCACTTTTGTGGACTGCTTTAAGGTAAATTTAGGGGGCGTTGTCAGAAACCTTCAGATTCAGATCGGCAATGCCCTAGTTTCAGTGGACTTTTAAATTATGGATATTCAAATAGGCTGGAATTCTTCTTTGTTACTTGGGAGAGCTTTCATGGCTATTGTAAGAGATGTTTGTGACAAGAAGACGAACATGTTATATCTTTCACTCACCAGTGAGAAAAATTTCTATGACCATATCAAGGGTGTCAAGGGAAACATGCCATACATTAGATAAGAGAAGATCCAGGGCTCGTAGCCGTTTGCGATTCTGAGTCTGGCGCAGAGCACGAATCTGACAGTGAAGCATCGATTGACACCCAACATGAGGTATCGATCGATGGTCCTGCATTGCAAGAATATCGATATTCATTCTTGACTGAAACAGCAATTCCACCTAGGGAAGCAGTCAATGCAGAAGAGTATAAAGAAGAGCACGAGGCATCGATCGAGAATTGGAACCCGCCATCAATTGACACTTAGCAAATTCCACAATCTAGACGTTTCTACACTGCACAATCAGCCACCCATCCTCGATGCAGAAGATTAAAATAACCAGAAAGTACCCTTTCACCAGATGAATTTGAAGATATTAGAGATCAGTTGGGTGCACACATGCTAAAGGTGGAAAGATCATCAGTGTCTCCAAAGAAGACATAGCAGACCTTCTAGAGATGACTCATGACACAAGAAAATTCTATATCAATCTACCACAGTATAAGGGACGTCTTAAGACAGAAAACGCAATCTGGCCAGCACCTGAGATCTATAAGAAAGAGCAAATTGAGGAGATGACAACTGACATCTACAGAGCTCAAGAGCAGATGTTTGATGATTTCTACAAGAAGAGTGATACAACAGGAGTACAAAGCCAGAGGTGACGAAGCCATCAGAAGCTTTGTAGGCACATGGTTCGAGACTAGTAGAGAAGATGTGGATATTTGTTTTCCTACAAGTGTTCCTTTACTTCCTCACTAGTCCAAAGCATCCAAACGTCAAGCTATTGACTATAAACAAATGCTTGATGGGAGGCAACTCATTTAATAAGTTTTAAATTCGTTTTAATTTTTAATTTTACTGATTTTTCGTATTTATTTTATTACAAAAAAGAAGATCCGAAGAAGATGAGTTAATATACAAGCATCGATCGACGACAAGCGGCTGGTGTTGCTCGACAGAGCATCATGAATATCGATCACCTATTTACTGTGTTATTCGACACTCATATCAGAAGGCAGGTATGACTCAATTTTTCCTTGTTAAAATTTTACTTATGATTTATTCTCCCACTGATCTCAGATTGTATAATACTGGGGACAATGTCGTAAGTCTGTGGAAGATTTACTGATAATGTTTTTTTTATTTTGAGTTTTATTCTATGGTTTTAATTAAAAGTTTAATTGAATCAAGATGGGGATTATGATCTTTTTAAATTTTGCCTTATTATCTAACCACTCTATAGCACCATTCTTAGACTTACTGACTGTGCAGTGTACTAGAGATACTGAAGTGGATCACCTTCCAGTCATATCCACACTTCCTGAGAATGTTTGAAGGAACCAAAGCTAACATTCAACCTAATTTGACTTTTTTTGCTTATCTTGGGGCTTGGTATACAATGGATCGGATTCCTCCTACAAGTCTGGAAGGTAAAAACTTGTGTGTTTCTGGTTCCCCTCTCTCTCTCCCCTTCAGATTAAAAGAATCCAGACAGGATTTGGTGGCTACAAACATTAAATCTTGATTTATATGATTCTAGAAAGAGATAAATATGAAAAATAAATGAACATGACCTGGTGGCAAAAACCATTAGGGCTTGATTCATGGAAGTCTGTCCAAAATATATCAATTAATAAATAAATAAAAATAAAAAGATATCCTTCAAAGAAGGAGACATTGATTGAGAAGAAGTGAGAAGAGAGAGATGAAAGAGATCAGAACTGCATGTGTGTACAAAGACTTGCTTTAGTAAGAATCCATGTGCCCTCTGATCGATACTTCCAAGGTAAAACCTGCACTTTTTATTTTTAAGAAATGAGGTTAGTAGAGCGGCAAGTCAGACAATATTAACTAAGTTTTTAGTTGAATGGGTTTGGTTTCTAAGCTAGGATATGGTATATAAAGTATCTATAAGGTTAACACTTACTTGATGTGGCTTGCAACATAGTAGGGGTGATAGTAGTAAGTTAAAGATTTGTGAGTCCCTACGTTTTTAAACCTTTTTCAGAAAGAGATATTCTTTGCTTGAGGACAAGCAAAAGGATAATTCTAGAGGAGTTGATATACTATGGATTTTACCGATTTTTACTCATAGTATATGTACTTTGTACTAACTATTATATGTGTTTGAACTCTATTTTAGGCTATTTTCAGGTCTAGATATGTTTTGGAGCAATGTGATGATTATGGAATATTCTAGGGCTTTATGATGAAGAAACTCGTAGCTGCTGAAGAATCAGAAGTCAGAGTCGATACTTATGAAGAGTGTTGATCGACAACAATCTGTTGTCATCGATCGACAGCGAAGCACGAGACATGCCGACTTGTTGATGACCGATTGAAAGCCCAGAAGATCCACATATTTACAAGATTACTCCTTGGCGACTTTATACCTAGTATTTAGGTGTTTTGCTATTGTTTGGGCAGCACACCACCAAAACCACCACTTTCATTACTGTTCCATACTTAGAAGCTTTAGGTTTGATTTGGAGAGAAGATCAAAAACTCCTTAAGAGATTTGCTTTGGAACTTCATTGGTTTCTTATTCCTTATTCAATTTCACGAATTTATTCAGTTTACTATCATGCTTTGCTTGATCATGTCTAATTAGTTCGCTTTGTTAGAATTAGTGTTAATTAGGGTTATGAAGGATTAACCAAAACTATACAATTGCTAAAGTGATAGAGATATTCATCAATTGAATAGCTATTAACGCTTGTGTTCTAAAGTAGCTAACTAGAACCATAATCTTAGGATTGTAGACAACTACGACAGTAGGTCCTCGCCTGAATTGATTCTTTCGAGCTAGGTTGCTAGGTACATGCGACAGCTGGTCTAGGAAGTTTGTGAGCCAATCGAATAGGACAATAAGCCCGATTTAAGGTAATCGTCGATCGATGTTCAGTGCCTACAATCGATTGACGACTCATTCCGTGTTATTGCTCGATAACTAGAATACTAGACTTAGATAATTATTAGAGTCACATGCGCCAGCTGGATATATACACTTTTTCAACAGAAAAATAAGGAGGGAAGGGTTACTTACTTTTTTAGACGACAAATACCATTTTATTACTCACGAAGTGGTGTGGATAACTAAACTAGAATAAAATAACCAAAAAAAATGTTCCTATGAAAGAATTTCGTTGTCCTATCTAAATGATATGCAATTCCATTTTGTCTCCTAGAGGTGATCTCAAACTTCTTAAGCCTGCTCTTGGGGTTATGAACCTCTTTCAACTCCATCGAGAAGCTCAAACATAACTCAGGGTCCTCTAACATTACTAATACTTAAATTATTTAATCTGTAGATATAAATATATTTTCAAATGACATTTGGTTAAGCTTATGAACCAGTTTTTGTGGAAGTATGAACATAAATTTTGTCGGTTAAATTATTGTGACAAGGCTCCCACTAAATGACGTAAAGATTTTTTTTAAAGAAAAATATATGCTGTTTACATTTTATCTTCAGGAAAAATAATAATGTAATATCCTGATAAGTAGTAGTGCCTACCAAGTGTGGTTTGTTTAAACAGATCCATAACGATCACACGCATCATCATTTTTAATCTAATTTACTCGTGCTCAATGTTTTTAAACCCGATCCGGACACTGAACCGGATAACTTAACGGGTCACTGGGTTACTGGGTCGATCGCGAGTGAACCGCGAATTAAAAAATTAATTAATTTTAATATATAATTATATATTAACTATTAAAAATATATATAAAATTATATATATGTCATAAAGGAAATATATAAAGGTATTTAAATTTTGTTGTGTTTATTTTTAATTTCATTTTACATAAAAATATTAAAATATATAATAAAAAATATGGTAATACTTAAAATTCACAAGTTTTCAATGTTTGTGAATAATAAAAATTAAATTTTAAATCCAACATGAATTAAAAGTAAAGCCTTAAAAGTTTGTAAAGAAACAAAATACCAAAACACATAAATTAATTTTGATTCTATGTATTATCGTTCACTTCATTTTCTTCAGATTGTATAGTGAAATCTTCATCAAAATCTTAAAATCACAAATAAAATAGTTTAGTGGATATTATATATAATAAAAATTAGAAAGTTGAGAAGTTTTTTGAAAGTTACCATCAAGATTTGATGGGTTCATATATTCATTATCTTTGGAATGTTCTATTTCTCCAGCAAAAGCATTTTCTAATTCATTATAGTCAAGCTCGTCAGATTTTTATTCTTCAACAATCTAAAATTATGTTTTGTCGATAGATTCATAATCTACTAGATCATATGATCTTTTTCTTTTTGACATGAATGATAAAACCATGTAATAACTTGTTATAAACTAAGCTAAATAAATAAGTATAAAAGTACGATGATTCAAACTTAATTGTGATAACTTAACTTTTTATTAATAACAGATTCTAATAAAGAAATTTAAAAATTGAAGAGAATTTGTTTTTAAAAAAAAATCATTTGTTGGTTCATTCGGTGGTTTAACCGGTTACCGGATTGCCGGGTTTAAAGGGTTTTTAACGGATTTTATCGAGTTATTAAATAAAGGATATTTGGTAAAACCCAAACTAAAATATTTATCGGGTCACCGGATTTAGCGGTCCGACTGCAGATCCCCGCGGATCCGAGTCGTGCTGTTGCAAACGCCGCGTTATTATCTATAGGTGTAATTGCAAAGTCAATGCGCTGTAAAGTTGTAACTTGTAAGAGTTGAAGAAACCATACAAACATATTTTAGACAAAAGTCAGGACCAAGGGTGGCCCTGAAAATTTTGCCAAATTAAAACAATTATGTTTTTATGTATTTACATTCTTAGAAATTTTTTAGAGTTTTAGTTTTCCATATTTTTATTTAATAAAGCAAATAAAGTTTAAACATTTCACAATATCTTACATTTGATATTCTTAACCATTCTGTTTTCTTTTAAATTATTCAGGATCATTTTATGATATTTTATTGTTTATTAACATATTTAAAATTTTAAGCTCTTGAGAGTAAACTAGTTTAATTGGTGGATTATAGCATTTCCAACTTCACTACATCATTTACTATAAAATAGAATTTGGAGTATGAAATACTATAATTCCTCTTTATTTTTCACTCTATAATTGAGTAATATAAATTAAATCTATAAATATAATAATAATTATCATTTTTTTATTATTCTAAATTTCATTCCAAAATGGAATAGGAGTAAACTAAACTCAACTCTATTATAAATTACTCTACTTTAGTGAAATGAAATTTTATATTGGAGATGCTTTTAAAACCACCACTTCATTTGTTTATTTCCAAAACCATACCTGTTTACGTTATTTGTTTATGTCCAAAACAATACCTCTTTTACGTAAACTTGTTCTCCGGTCCAGTTACTCACTGAAAAAAACTTTATCCGGTCACTAACTGTGGCGATTTAGCCTTATTCAGTGAGTTAGTCGGCAATATTAAAATTGTTGATTTCAAGTTCAAAATCACGAGTTACAATATAAATATCATATATTTTTGCCTAAAGCACAATACTAAAGAAAAAAAGGGACAATGCGGTGGATACCCATAAACGAGGTCCATAGAGGCAACTATAACTCTGATGGACATAAAATGCTCAATTTATACAATTTGGGTTGGGAGAGATGAAAATACCCCTTTGACATTCTTTTTCCACTTTTATGATACTCTCTTTCTCTCTGACACTTTCTTTCCACTTCTCCACTTGTTTTCTTATTATATTTTTTTCTTCTACATTTTTTTTCTTCAATTAATTTTTATCCGTTAAAACACTTATATAAATATTAAAGAGAACTAAATGTTTTCCACTTATATCTTTTTCTCCAATTAATAATATAACACATATAAATATTAAAAATAAAATAAATGTATACTGGTATAAGTGTTATTTGTTAACAAATACATGTACTAAATATGTTAGTTGTTAACAAAAATTGTAGATGTTAGCCCATGTGTTATCTGTTAACAAATACATACACTATATGAATTAATAAAAATGTTAACTGTTAACTAATATTGTAGATGTTAACGCATGTGTTATCTGTTAACAAATACATATACCAGATGAGTTAATAAGGATGTTAGTTGTTAACAAATATTGAAGATTTTAACAGAGGTGTTAAATGTTAACAAAAACATATTCCGGATGTGTTATCAGATGTGTTAGTTGTTAACAAATATTATAGATGTATGTATATTGGTAAAGCTTGACATAGGAAATTAGATGTATATTGCTAAAGTTTGACATGATAATTAGAAAATGAATTTAAAAAGAACACTAACTGAAGAACACTAGTTAAAAAACACTAGATGGTAAGAAGACAATAATTACGGTTGAGATGAATATCAAAATTATTAAAGTAATAAAATATGAATTTCAATTAGAAAGCATACAAACTCATTTAATTCTTGAGGAAACATGTACAGAGAATTATAGGTTGCGTAGAGTTGGTCTGAAAAGGCTAGTATAGAAAGCTATAGATTGTAGGGTTAAAATGGTCATAAAAAGTAAAAATCTCACATCATAGACAAGTCTCTAATTGAGATGGAGATTAGAGGCACCTAGGCCAATTAACTAGGAAGAAAATCATCAAAAAGGGAAGCGACAATGGAATTAAAAATCTGAAGTTGAGGATGAGAGTGTTTCAGTTATTTATTCTCATTTAACCTAAAATTAAAATATACTCCAAAACGCACCCAGATCCCTTCGAACAACACACATGTACGTCTTAAACAAGACATTTACTACTATAACAAATTAAGTTTCTGAACAGTATCTACATAAAAAAAAATCACCCCAAAATAATCACTGATTAATCCATGATTATTAAAAAGAAGAGATCACATTCAATTATTAAAAAAGAATTTACTTTAAAGTACGACTAACATACATTATTAGATAAATATCAAAGTTTACTTTCTGCTTAAGGGTTTAGTATTGATAAAGTTGACTTTTGTATAATAGTTTACTATTGACAATATTGACATTATGGTTTGGTCTACACATCGTTTTTATTCATTATAATCATGTGTAATTAGCTAGTTTTTGAGAAATTTTTCGAATTGCTAACAATGGACACATTCCATTTTTGGCCCAACTAATAAAAATAACTTATCGCTCTTTCTAAAATAAACATTTTCAAGAGAAAATGGATTTTTAGTTATTCAATTTATCATGAGACTTATGTCTAATTCCAGCCACTGCAAAGTTAACTATAACAAATTCAAAACTTGTATTGGATCACTATGAGATATAGTACAATTTGCGAGAAAAAAATTAAACACTTCAACTAGGAAAAATTCGAAAAATACGTTGAAAGTTCTAAATACATATTAAACCAATTTCTAAATACATATTAAACCAATTTCTAAATAATGACATGAACAAATACCTCCATTTTGTTAATGAAAGACAAAACTAAATATCGGAAATTATATTGTTTACAGTAAAAATATTTTTATAAAATTTCCAAAAATTATCTAAGTTCAAAACACTCTTATCGATGGTCTTTATAGTTTTGTGTTACGATCCACATAATCAATCTTACTTGCACTACAAAAGATGTATAAGTATAAAAATTACTAAGTGAAGACGCCCACGTACTTTCCAATGATCAAATAAGCATTCAATATTAACAACTTAGCACTTGTTCTATCTTTCCTTACTTAACCATTTATCTATTACTTATCCATTTTCATGCACTCAATACTAACAACCTAGTATCCGATTCTATCATTCCTTTATTTAGCCATTTTCATGCATTTTTTATATTACTTTAGTCTTTTCTAACATTTCGACCAGAAGGTCCATCATCTTGTAGCCGTAGCCAAACTTGGGACACGTCGGTCTATTACGGCCCGTAGGCAACCTTCAACCCGAAGGTCCACCACATAAATTCCACTTAACCATTTTCTTAATTAACTCATTACAATTATTCTTTCTTAAATGTATTATGTATTCTACAACATAAGTTGTGAGGATTAAATGATCATTTCCAAACTACACATCCTAACATAACTCAATCACCAATCCACCAAATCTATCATGCAGTTCCTAATAACACGACGAACATAGTTTCCATAAACGAATCGCTTAACGCATAAACTCAATCCTATAGACTCAACCATTGCAAAAATGCTTCTTGAACTTCCTTAAATCACGCTCTCACTTCCAAATATCTAGGATTCAAAAACTCTAAACTCCCTAGCGTTTTTCGGTGAAGAATTCCTTAACTCCTCCTTGTTCGATGCTTCTTCTCAAGCTTCTTTCTCTACCAACTTGTTCATGCTATGGCTTCTCTCTAAACTTGTTTCTTTGGTTTTCTAAGAAATGAGAGCTCAAGGGTCCTTATATAGGATTTTTCAAGATTCCTCACGAAGCCGAACACTTAATGTCGGTTTTTCATTTGGATTGGTCAAAGATCACCATCAATGACTTGACTTGATCTCTACATTTTTTTTTCTTATTTAACTCCACATATCAAACCTTCCTTCCTTTTGTATAATCTTGCGGTGATATCTAGTCAAGATTTCCTTACTTGGAACTCACATTATCCAATAGCTGAACATTCCTTAATTGGCCTTGTGGTCGTGATATTTCCTTACATATGCTATGATCGTTCCATGACCAGTTTACCATTACTCAGTCAATTCTGAATTCATTCCATGAGCTCACTGAAGATCCGACACTTAGTCAGAATACAATTTATTCCTCTAACCTTCACGAATACAAGTGTTTCAACACTTAGAAAAATACACTCAATGTAGAATTAAACCTCTCGTATTCTATTTTCTTGAGAACTAAAAATACTGTGGGAGCGGTTGTTACAACTCTTCTCCACTTAAAAGAAAATTTTCCTCAAATTTAGTCTCGACCAACTGTTGGAAAACTAACAATTAGAAAAACTCTTAGCACGATGCATATATCTTGCTTCCATGCACTTCAACTGCTTTCTGAACTAATCTTTTCCATATACTACTCTTTGACCAAAGTATATCTTTTTTTTAATCTCTTATCCAGCATCCTTAACACATGTGCAAGTAGTCACTGAACCGAAAATTCTGACATTAAGTCCTCATGCAATAGTTGAACGATCAACTCCATATCATTTATCATTTCCTTTGCGGAGCACATCAGAGAACGAATAAATTCCTTGGACAGGTCCATACTATAAGTCATTGCATCGACCCATCCAAGGATTGTATCATGCTCCATATACCTCTGTTGCAGTTTATCAATCATGGCAATCATGTGTCTACCATTGAAAATTAACTTATTTTGATACACCAACTACCAAATCGGAATATAGACTCTTTATTCTTTTATATGCATACTTATTTTTTTATCTTGAATTTTGTATATTTAATTTTCTCTTAATCACTTCTGAATGAAGATTTGTACCTCTCCCACTTTGCTTCAGCATACCGAGTTTGACATGAGCATTCCAATACTTGAGTTATAATTTTTATGTAAGAAATTTCGTCAATGACAAAAGCTTCTTCCATATTTATCAACGATCCAAAACAAAAGACCGAAACATTCTTGCATCCTTGATCAATAGTAGTACCACTTAAGATTTTGGTGATTCTTCATCGCCTCAAAACGTATGTTAAAATTAAATATATATACTTCCTCCAACGCCTTCTCTCAACTACTTATTAATGGGGACACATACATTTTTATTGAAAATGATCTTCTCATTATTGGTTTTTCATTATCCCACAACAGCATTTTCGCTCTGCTTAACCAACTGAAAATTTTCCTCTTTGAGCCAGTGTAAGATGAAACCGCAAGTCAGCTTAACTAACGCTTCATCACACATAACAACTATCTCATTTGTCAATACATTCACATGTAACATTCCAAGCATCGCAATCAATCACCCTACTTTCTTCTCTATTGAAACATTGTCTTCCTGTGAGTAAGTGCATCCTCCAATAATCTAGCTATCTCCACCCCTCCCTTGTCCAATATTCAGCTCCGATTGAGTGAAAATATACTCAAGGCTTCGAGTCATGATATAAACCAAAGTCTCATCCTTGGTTTCTACTACTCCACCATGCTGTCATGCGCTACTCTGAAATGAGTTTGTAAGTCAGCTTGACCATCCGCTTCCTCATACCCTAATCCATTTTTTGCTAAGACACAAAAAATATTCCGTAAATAGTGGATCCCCTCTAATTTTTTCGGTATACATGGCTTTGTTAATAGAGCAACATTATGTGCACACATCTCATATGTCAAAACATTTCACCCCATTGCATTCAATCTTTTTTGCTTCTTCAACCATCAAGACAAATAGGTGATAGCAAATTCCTTTAACATCATGAAAGACCTAACTCTGATCTTAGATGTTTCCATGCATAATCTCCTAGCTGAGTTGTACTACACCGACATAATCATCCTCCACTCTTCTTGAACTGCAAAACTTGCATCATGTCCTTCGCCGTCAGACAAGTTGATGGTTCTACCAACTTGTAGAGCCCTTTATTATGTTGATGATTACTCACTAATCCAAAGAAGTTTTGATCTTTGGTGGATTCTTTGTCCTTGGTCAATTTCACTAGTCATGACAATTATTTTTAATTCGCTACAACTTTTTTCGGTTACCACATGACCGAAAAACCAAATTCGCCTTTACCGTAAATTGTACTTGCTTTACAGTAAAACAACATGTGCAAACAGACTACATAGTACATCTAAGAATAAGCATAGACATGCATAAAAGTCTATTATCGCAACACATATCTAACAGTGACGAAAGTCAAGTGCAAAATTATCTTTTCCGATGTAAGCTAGTTTCCAAACTTTTCTACCGTCCAAAAGATGGTTTGGTGATTTTTATTGAAGAATCACCAAAATATGAATGTGTTTTTGAAAACGAAAAATTATAAGAGTTTTTTAGATGACAGTGAAGAGGAAACGAGGAAAGATTGGTTGATGTAGAGTGAGCAAAACATAATGAAAATTCATTGTTTGAGTTTTAAGAGCCTCAAATCGGTTATTTGTAGTGGTCGAAAAAATTAATAGTTGTGACACTGTTGTAAATAAGAAAAATGTTTAGGATATTTTTTGAAAATAAAAAATTAAACAATAATGATATTTTTGTAAATATTTGGGAAAGTTAAGGATTATATAAAGAAAAATGACAAAATATAATTAAAAATAATTATATTTACATTTGACTTGAAACTTGGAGTAACTTAATAGCCTAAAATGCCTACCATTTGTGATTTGAATAAAAGGAGCTATACCGATTACACGCATAAATATTCTTTCTTTTTTTTTGACAACGCATAATTATTCTTTAATCTAGTTTACATGTGTTTTGTATATGCAACGTTATTGTTGCAAAAGTCAATGCACAGTAATGTTGAAAGGGTTGAAGCAACCGTACAACACACACATATATATATATATATATATATTGACAGCACACAACATATTTTTTAATAAAAGTCAGAAAAGAAAAATAGCCCTGAAGTATTTGAAATTTTATAAAACGATTTTATAATTTTAAATTTGTATTCAGTGATGCAAACTTAAACCTTTCATGAATATTTTATATTCTCAACCATTCTGTTTTTTTTCTTAATCATATAGGATTATTTTATGATATTTTATTAAAAAGAACATTGGAGTTTCTTTTCAAGAAAAAAAGAACTTGGGAGTAAAATATTTTCAAAAACGGGGGCTTAAAACCATGACTTCATTTGTCTGTTCCCATAACTGCATCTTGTCAAAAGAAGAGATTGCTTTCAATTATATAAAAAGGAGTTTACTTGAACGTACTAACAACATATATTATTAAACAAATTTTTAAATATAGATATTATTAAATACAATACTTGACTATTTGTTAAAAGGTTTACTATTGCCAAAGTT